>CATNWA010004173.1:0-16461 GCA_951230385.1 Staurois parvus
TTTTTCTTTATGGTAAACGTAAACGTACAGGGTGATAATAACCTATACAAGTATAGTGTAAATGAGCTCTTGAATAAAACTAAACCAGTGGATAAAAAGGGTGGCCACCGGACCTCCTGATCACTCTGCCTGACAGTAGTGCAGGTTTGTCTAGTGGGGTGCAGGAATGCAGGGAGCACCCCAGCACATGGCTTCTTGCTGCCCGCTATAAAGGGTTTTGGGCTACTAAAGTTGCCCTGATATATTGAGCATTATTAGACTTTAACAACAGATTGATGGTAGCAGCACTTTTTATCTTATCACGCTGTTGCTTTTGGTTGCTCTGGCACCCCCCCCCCCCCATTCACCTGCAAAAACCTTGGCTCCTCCCTTTCTTCTCACCTCTGCACTCTATGTCTTTTGATTTAAACATAAACCCGATCTTTACACTTTCCATTGATAAATATTCAACATTTACCACATTATTGCCCCGTTAAACAGTGTATTGAGGGCTGCTTGTATGTTTGAGAGATCCTGAAGGATGTTATTCATTACACTTTATAGCTTGATGTCATCTGCAAACACTGAAATTATTTTTTTATTCCCAAACTCTATATCACCAAATAGGTTACAAAATAAGGCCCCAACACTTAATCTTGGGGTACACCACTAATAACCTTGAACTATTAAAATTGTGAATCATTAATCATGCTCTCTAAATACGATCTTTTAGCCAGATTTCTTTCTATGAAAAAACTAAATTTTTCTAAGCCTGTAGACTTTATTTTCCCAGTAATGTTTACTTAAATAACAAGATACCAATAGTACAAATACATCAATAAAACTGCGTGCAAGAACAACTTTTGCAAAAGTATACTATATCCACAGCTACTCACTTGTATTTTTGCTTACTTTGTCATAAAAAAAAATCAGATTTGTACGACAAACTCAATTTTCTATTAACCGCTTCCGGACCACTCACAATATACTGTGAAATACTGTGGGCAGGTAGCATGAGCAAGCTAAACGTTGTACCTGTACATCGCTTAGAAAAAGCGCACTTGGCAATCCCTTGGGGTGTGCAGAGAGCTGCTCCTGTGATCTCTGTGTCTACCAGACACAGCAGATTGGCAGATCCTGGAAACCCCGACCACTATGATCGGCCAGGGTGTCACGTGATCGCAGTGGACACAGTGGGTTGCAGATTCATTAAACTGGCTGCTATGTTTGGGTGTCATGTGATCACTTTGTTTTTACATGACATGATGTCAAAACAAACTGTTATGAATGAGTTTTATTCATAACAGTTGTGCTTATTTTGTGATGCTGTGATTGGCCCAATCACAGTTTCCTGTATGTACCATGTGGATCACAATACTAAGCACATCTGTTATGAATGTAAGCTGTCATAACAGTTCAAAACATTGCTGCTACAGTGTCATAATTGTAACAGCAATCAAAGTTTTAAAAAAAAAAAAAATCCCTGATCACCCCCCCAGAGTAGCGCAGTGTCACCATGGTGACACTGAACTAAGCTGATGACAAGATGTAAAAATAAATGTACCAATTGATCCTTAATAGATCTAGATTTCCTGTAGTAAATTCTGGGCATTCCCCATTATACTTCACAACTAGAGGAACACTTGTCAATAAATGCTAATGTTTTTGTATGGCAAACCCTTATCTGTTGATGTTGACTAGAAAATGTACCCATGATTCCTTGCCCTCCTGAGGATTTACCCCCCTTAATGACCGGGCCCTTTTTTTTGCTAACTCGGCGCTGCTCTAATTCAACTGCCCCAAACAAAATTTACGTCTTTTTTCACACAAATAAGCTTTCTTTCGGTGGTATTTGATCACTGTGCGCTTTTTATTTTCACGCAATAAACAAAAAAAGCCCCAAAAATTTTGAAGAAAAACAATATTTTTACTTTCAGCTATAAAAAATATATAGTAAACTAAAAAATGAGTTAAAAATTTAGGCCAAAATGTATTTCTGCTACATGTTTTTGGTAAAAAAATCCCAATAAGTGTATCTTGATTGCTTTTTTGTGAACGTTATAGCGTCTACAAACTATGGTTTAGATACTGCAATTTACGCCATTTTTTTGCTATACAGCGCTGCGCTAGTTTAACGGACCAATTGGCGGTCATGCAATTGGTACATACATTAAATTTATGTCCTTTTTTTCACACAAATAGAGCTTTCTTTCGGTTAGTATTTGATCGCCTGTGGTTTTTTTATTTTTTGCGCTATACGAAAAAAAAAGGGTGACAATTTTGAGAAAAAAATACATATTTGTACTTTTTGCTATAAAAACATGTCCAGTAAAAAAAATTTTAAAATAAAAATTTTGTCAAAAATTTTTGGCCAAAATGCATTCTGCGACATGTCTTTGCTAAAACAAAACCTAATACGTGTAAATGAATTGGTTTACGTGAAAGTTATAGCGTTTTACAAATGGCGGGAAAGATACTCGGATTTTTAATTTTTTTATACTAATAATGGCGGCGATCAGCGACTTATGGCGGCAATCAGGGGACTTATGGCGGCAATCAGCGACTTATGGCAGGATTGCGGCAGACATTCTGACACTGGGGTGGAACTGACTTAGGGTCACGCATCCCCAGTGACACCAAATACAGGATCAGTGCAAAAAAAAACACTGGGGAGGAAGGGATTAACATTTTTTTGCACTGAAAGGGTTAACTGTGTGAGGGGAGTGTTTTACTAGGGGGCGGTGGTGTGTACTGCAGGGAGACATCCCTGATCGAGACAGAGAAACTTTTTTTCTCCTGGTCTGCTTGTCAGGAATGTCCAGGGAAACTGACAGAAAGCAGAGCTACTGCAGCCCTGCTCTCTGTCACTGAACGCTGGGACACAGCTGATAATAACCGGCTGTGACCTGGCGACTGACACCCGTGGCTGAGATCGGCGGTGAAGGTAGGGCGGCGGCGCGCTTCAAAGCGCCCCCTACCTGTTTTTGAACAGCACGTTTTAAAACGGTGCTTTTGCCCAGCCGTGCCGGCCCTGCCACCCTTTTTTATACAGTGGCTGGGGGCTAGTGGTTAAGAAAGGACTGTTATAGTTTGTTTTTCTGGGAAGTCTACAAAATTACTCTGCCTTTGGGAGTGGAGTGCCATTCTGCAGGTATTACATGCACTATATTGCCAAAAATACTTTGGGACGCCTGCCTTTGCACGCACATGAACTTTAATGGCATCCCAGTCTTAGTCTGTTTGGGGTTTAATATGGCCCACCCTTTGCAGCTATACCAGCTTCAACTCTTTTGGGAAGGCTATCCACTAGGTTTAGGAGTGTGTCTATGGGAATACAGATATATAAGGTGCCCGCGCTAAATAAATATATGTAAATAAAAATATATTAATTGTATAAACCATTATATAGTAAAAAAAAAATTTAAATAAAAAAGTTCATGTAATAATCCAACGGGATGAACAATTCCCTCAGCAGATTTCAAACAGGCTTGTGTCAGGAACCAATAGTAAAAGTGCGCACTTTTTGAAAAAATTTTCTTATTTTATTATTGTTTTTAAGGTTAATAATTTTTTTTCTTTAATTCTGTTTTAAAATATATTGATTTATTTTTGTTTTTATTCTTGTGCTTTGTTTTGATAATATTATTGTGGATTTTGTGTTAATTTATTTTCTTTTAATAAATACTGTTTAAATAATATTGAAAAATTATTTAATGTATTAATGTAAATATTTTATTTTATAGTTTAATTTTTTATTTTAATTTCTATATTTATGTTCAATTTAGTTTTTTAAGTATATTCAATTTTTTAAATTATAATATTTATATTTTAACTTGTTTATTTATTTCTTTCTTCAGTGAAAGAGTCTATAAAAATTTTTGATGGGCCTTCCCTTATTGTTTCCTAAAAATTTTTTATATTCAACATTTTTGAATTATTATTTTTTATCTGACCATCCTATTAATATTCCAAGCAAATTACGAATTATTTTTATGAATTTAAAAGCAAACTAAAATTGTCCGAACGTGAAGTTCGGAGTATTGACAATCCTCTGTTATAATTCATCCCAAAAGGTATTTTAAAACTCTTAATTACTTGATTGAATTAGGATCCTCTAGCTATTGGTGCCAGACTAATAGTTACCCTCCAGATTACACACTTCAACACAATATTTTAAAACTATTATTATTAAGAAAAAATTAGCATTATGACACTGTTTTTACAGTCTTATTAGAACAAATGAAAAGGGACATCCCCAAATATTGTTATCCCCACAATTTTGGGCGCAAGAAATTGTCCAATAACAAGCCATTAATTAAATTGTTATGATGAGCACCTCATAGGGCGGGACCAAGGCCACACCCCCCCTGAAGGAGCAACACTAACGCCATAAAATCCCACCCCTCACACCTAAATATTTAACATCTTTGGCGACCAAATTCAGTCATGCAAGGATCTACCACATTCCTACTCCTGGCAAAACCCGGCCAGAAACCCCAGGCCACATGCCCCATCAGATTGCCAGACAGAGAAGCATGATTCATTCACTCCAGAGAAATACACACACACACAACTACTCTAGAGTCCAAGTGGTTGGTGCCCCGTGCCTAATACAAAGCACAACTGCCAAAACTCCGACAATGTTGACCATTGCGCAACAAGTGCACTGTTTAAGTGCGCTTGCGGATGCCAGCCTAATGCTTGGGCCAATAAGGAAACCAATTAGCGCGATGTAAGACTCTTTATACACAGCTGTTATGTTGCGAGTACAAAATCTGGAAGTGCACACATAAAAGAAGTTTGGAGGTCCTTTCGACGCTATTGACGTCTGGCAAGACAGATTTGGTGAATTCCTTGTGCACCGTAGCATGCTGAGCATTAAAGAATATCTGAACACTGCACTATCATTTTAAAGTAGGCCCTACCAATAATTGTGGCTGAGTTTACCTGTTTGGTTCCCCCAATAAAATATATAAAACAATTTGTTATAATTACCAATAACATTTTAATAATGGAATATTAGTTAGCAAAAAGAAATAAATAATAAAAAATAAAAACATTATAAAATAGATTTTATACACCTATTAAAATACCACGCTTGAATTCAATAAAGATGCAGCATAGCATATAATAATTATCATTCAAAAAATAAAAAAATAGCGAGCAATAAAAATACCTAGGTTATAAATAATAATACAAATTCTAAAATAATAAATATAAAAAAAAATTATAAAATATTTATAATCAATATTAAAAAAAATTAAAAATTAAAATTTAATATATATAAAAAATAAACTCACGGATTTCTGACAGCTGTCATGGACTGTCATTGTCCCGAAAATTTAGATTTTTTACAGACAGAGAGCTCAGAGCTGTCCTGTTTAAGACTGATTCGAGTCCACGAGTGTGCTGTTGGCTACATTGTTTTGAAAACAGCCATGGCCAGGCCATATCATGTCTGTGCACTTGAGATTGATTACTTCCCCCCCCCGTCCATCCTCATCCTCCCCCACCCTCCCCCTGCCAAATCAGTAATGACGGGAAAGTTGTGATGCCCCTCTTTTACATGATTGGTGTTTTCTCTGTTGGTGTGGCCCACCGAGGAGCAAGGGTGTGGGGGCGGGGAAGGTGACAAGCGGATTTGGGACACCCGGGACCACACACATTTGGGGGACCGGGCAGGGGAAATGCGGGACTTGTGCGGGGGACAAGGGAGACAGCACCTGGCCAGAGAACAGAGTGCAGCGAGAGCGATTTTTGGGGGAGTGTTTCTCAGAGATTTTTGGGGGGAGTAAAAAATTATTTTTAGATATTGTTTATTTTTATTTTTTTAATGTTCTTGTTTGTTTATCATTTGTTGTTATTGTATTTATTTAAGATTTTTATTTATTTGTTGTTTTTTGATTATGTTTGTATGTATATGTTTTTTGGATTAGTTATTTTTTTGTTTATATTTTTATTGTTTTCATAGATTTTTTTGTTTGTTGTTTTTATTTTCTTGGTTTATACTTTTTTTTTTTATGTTTTATTTTCATAATTTGATTTTTGTCTTTGTTGTATTTGTCTACTTTCTTTGTTATTAATATTTGTTTTTGTCTAGCGTTTCTAACTCTACTCTATATTTTTTTTAAGTTAATTTTTTTATTTTTTATTTCATTTGTTTGTTTTATTTCTTTCACTTTTTGTATTGTATCTATTTCACGCTTGAAGATACAGCGTGGGACTTATTGTTTATTTTCTAAGTATTTTTTTTTGTATTTTTTTTTGTGGTTAATGCTAGGTTTTGTACACTTATATCGAATTCTGCTACTAGAGAAACTTTCTATGTTTTGTTTTTTGTGAATAAATTTGTTGTGAATCACTGTCTAATATTTGCTTCTTTGTACCCAATTTCAGCTCTACATCTATCATCATGTCTAGGGTCTCTTCTTCATTTATATGCATTCTAATTCGTCTACGTCTCTTACTTAGTCTGGCTATTGTTTACGCTAGGTACTACTATATCTGCTAGATCTTTCTAATTTTTTTAAAGTCTACTCTTACCTAAAAGTAACTAAAATAAATACCGACAAACATCTAATTCTCGGTGCTATTGTTTCTAGACTACAGACTCAATCTTTATACTTCCAAACTCTCTATCCGAAAAAATTCTAAATATTAAATACATTCTCCTTCTTGCTCTTCTAGTTCTCGTCAACACATAGTGACCCTTACACCATTGATTGGTTTTTGCTAAGTTCTTTATCTCTACCATTTTATGGTGTTGTGGTTTCATACTGTACTGATTGTACTCTTGGGTTCGATTGGTAACTTGTTTGGTGTTTTACTATAGCGCAACAGGTTACTATGGTTTTTGTTTGGTGGTCAATGGTTTAGCTTTTCATCATGTTAGGATTGGCTATTTTTTTTGACGGTGTTTGGATTTAGATGCCTTTTTTGGATTGTAGTAAGGTTCTTTAGTCCTTCTTGTCTTGTTCATACGGTTTTACTTGTTGTTGCGTAATGTTTTAATGTACACTGTTTTTATTCAATACAAACTCTGTTCTATTTCTAGGCGGGTTTTGTAATTCTCCTTGAGTGGATTTACAAACGTCTCTGGTTCATTCACTTATCTCTTAGTCTATGTTTCTCCTCTATTTTATCTTCGACATTCTCGTTAGATAAGATAAGTAGTGTCTAGGCTAAGATCTTATAATTAAATATATCTTTTCTGTATTGACTGTGTATTGCTGGACTGGTATATAGTATTCCTTTTGAGATAACTCCTTAACATGGAGGATTCTAGTATGTAATTATTAGTAACAGTTAGTTACTCTACTAATATTAAAAATGTCAAAAGTAATGACTATGGGTCTTCCACTTCCTGATTCTCATAGGAGTCATGTCTTCTATATCTGAAAATCTTCATGTCTTATCGTTTAAGCTACAAGAAAAAGATGGGATCTTCTAACATTGTATAATATATCCTTATACTTCTATACAATCTCTCTCTGCAGTCTACTTCTAGTCTTTAAATGGTTAAAACTATTCTAAACTGACTTCGGATCTAATTCTAAAAGGTGATGATAATAGAAGTTTATACGGGACTAGAATCTACTCTGAAAGAATCATTATCTACATATACCTTTCTCAACCTACAAGAAGGGACTTTACCAAATCTTTTAGAGTACTACTAACTTAGTAATCTTAGCAATCAGAAGAAAGTGTACTTTCTTAACCACGGTTAATCATAACATAATCACTCAATATGAGTAAGTGTAAGGTGACTAACAGACGGCAAACTGAACGATCTAACCTCAATCTAGGGAAAAAAACGTCTCTATACTCTGTACTATGATCTCGATTACAAACAAAAAATCTGGTATTCTAAGGATGGGAATAATAGAACAAGATTAGAGAAAGTCCGCTTATAAATCTAGAATGCTCTCTATCTAGCTTTTATCTGATTGGTGTTCTACTCTTGTGCATTCTAAACTTTGCTAAAAATCTTGTTTTCAAATGGTTTCATTTGACTCGTCTCTAAATCCATTAACAGCCTTTGATGTGCCTTCAATCTATCTACAAACTCTGCTTCTGGTTTAGCAGGGCCATTGATTGGGGGGTGATGGGTTTGACTGAATCCTAGCAAACATTCTTGTGCTAACATACTAAATTTATAATTCTACTCTCTTTCTTATCTTAGAATATCTTCAGCTAAACAGTCTCTATCACTATAAATTAGATGCCTACAATTGAAGAGTAAAGCTGACTTAAGTTATACTAAACGAAATAACTTCTGCAAATCTATTACTCATTCTATACTAAAACGTAACTGTGTCTTTAGAATTTCTACTTCAGTAACATATGCTATTTTAAAAAAATAAAATCTAAAAAGTCTTGGTCCTCATTTATTTTTTCATAAGCCATACATCATCATTTCATGTATCAAGTTGTATAATAAACTGTTATAGTACTAATTTGATAGGGTTCTCTCTATAAAGAAAACTATCTATGGACAGATCTATATTTCGTACTTCTAAAATTGTTCCTGTCTTCTCTAATGGTAGGGGAATTTATGCTCGTTTCTCTCTTTCGTACGACTGAATATTCTAAACGGTGTCTTACGAGTTTGGCATTCTCTAGGTCTTTTTATTCTCTAGCATCTGATTCTATCAAATAAAATGTTTATACTTCTCTTTTAACTGGCTCGAGTCTACTTTCTTCCCCCTTATCTTCTTGTATTTGGAGGTGTTTTGGAGCTATTGCGTGATTGATCTTCTTTTATGTAATGGCCTTCCCTTCTCTTGATTAATCCTCAACTAACATTGGTTTAAGTAGGGTGATTGTACTGTGTTCTTCAGGATCTCTTACTCGATGTATGCTAAGAGGTACAAAACGTTTGTTCAGGTCCTTCTTATAACAAGATTCTCTCTTCTTCTAATTACTAAAGACTCTTATACTACTATGATTTTCAATTTTATCACACCGTTGTGCTGTGAAACTCTTGTGTTGTCACTGTCTTGTATTGGAAAATTGCCATGCTGATTAATTGGGGATGTAGGGTGGTTATATATTTAACTTTGTGTCTCTTTTTGTTTTTTTATAAAGTTTTTTGAACAATATTTGTGAATGTGGGGTTTAGTTTTGTTACGGGATTTATTGGAGTTGAATTGATTTATTGGTGGTTTGATTTGTGTGTTTTTTTTAGGATGCTTGTTGGTTTAATGTTTTGTTGTTTCTTGTATGTATCGATTAGAATTACGTGATTTTTATACATGCTGTTGATATATCGTGTTCTTTTGCCTGTGATTTTACATTTATTCAGATGCGCTTGTACACGCTTTTTTTTATTTAGTTCGAGTGGGTTTATTGATATTCATATATTGACTATTTGTATTCCCTTAGCTAGGTTAGTGACTGGAACTGGAAAGTATTCTTTATGGAGTACGTTTTTAAGAAAATAGTATGATAAGATAGACATAAGGAGAAAGTAAAAATAAATAAACACCAAGAGAAACCGCACAAATAAAAAAAAATTAAACTATACGAGGCACATTAATAAGGAGTGAACTCTCACAGTTGAAGTAATTCTTATAAAATACTGAAAAGAACACTTAAAAAGTAATCGAATATTAGATAAAACGACAAACTACATTAATTAAGTTGGTATAGATTAGACAAGTAAAAGCTGTAAACTAAAAAGCAGTTAGACACGACCGAGGAGATTCCAGAAACATCAAGACTAAATTTGTAATAACAATAGAAAGATGGACCTTTAAATATAGAAATAAAGAGTATAATAAGGATGAGAATATGAATTAAGCAAAAAAAAAATAACAAAAAGTTCAAACAATGAAATAAAAATACAAGAAGGACTAAGGCAAAAGGATAAAAAGACGGCACTGTGTTTACACCTAGGGAGCAGGCTAGCAGATTGGAGGGATGATTTATACTCATTAAAGGAAGGTCATTAAATTATGGAATAGACAGCCAAATAAGAGAAGGAACTCTGAAAAAAGCGTTTGACATTTAAAGAGGGAAAAGTTGATTGGTTGAGGTCTTGAGAAGCCCGTGTTTAAGCTAAACGAGGGAAATGCATCGACTGTAGCTCCTATATTAGAGTGCTTCGGGACAGTGACTCGATGTCTGGCCTTGCATTAATTACTATTATGGGCCGGTCCTGAGTAGATAATGAGCAAACTTCCCAATGTGCATGTGTGGCCTTGCTTCAGCCCCGGAAGGAGCGGTGATGTACGGGACACTGAAAGTGGATGCCTAGTAGGCCACGGGAAATTTCTATCACCCTGCGGTGGAGGAGTTCATGACGGCTAAGGCAGAGTGTTTGTTTTAACCTGCCACAAGATTGGGATCATTCAGCGGTGAGGACTCTATGACAGCGGGGCACTATCCCACGCGGTGGGAATTTTTTTACATAACTCCTCAGCTCAGTCCACCCGCGTTCTTATGGGGAAAACCGGTTACCCAGACTTTGATGCAATTTCAGTCCCTCAGCCACATCACCAGCAGTTATTTTGATCCAAAGAGTAACTGTATGGGCACCTTTCCTGTTTATTTTCCACTTTCAGCTCCTTGAACAGAGACCGGTTTAACCAGGGCTGTTTATTGTAGCTGTCTTGGGAAGGTTTTTCCTCCTGAAGGTCCAAAGCGAGTTTTGCCTTCCCCCAGCTAGAGGGCGTGCCTACCTGAATGTCTGTTATTATGACAGGGACCTTTTATGAACAAACCAGCTGCTACTTTGGGTTACAGCTGCACTGACTTGCATTGCAAGCAAATATTAAGTATCATTACCTCTCCACTCATAGACATGAATGCAGCCTTATATTTAAATTTTTGCTTTTTCGTTTGCAGGTGGGGTCTTCTGACAATACATAATATAAAATTGTTATGGGGTTGAGGTTTACAATTTTCATTTATGCCCAATTTTCTGTATGGTTTATATGTTTTATTTTAAACTCAAACCCTAGCTTTGTAAACAAACAATTCGCCCCCCTAATGCTGTGTCCCCCCACCTCCTTAAATTTATAGATGTTTGAACTTTTTAAGTTGTATGCTCTTTTGGAGCGGAGGTATTAGTTGTATGGGACACAGCAATTTTGGGTGTTGGACATTTTGTACCAATTACATCTAAACCCGAGCTCCCTAATTTTTAATTGACAACCTTGTCATGTTTTTAATGTGACGGGTGGACACTCAATTTTTGATGTGAATTTTTTGTGATGTTTAATACTTGTGGTTCTAAATAAAGCTACACTTGTTAAGTCAAACTACCTGGGTAAACCTTTTTGTATTTCTTTTTTTAGAGGTTCTTCCCTAAACATTTTTCAAACGTATTTTTTAGGTACTGTGACCCGCCCCATATCGGTGGTTAGTGACTGAATCAAAAGGGTTATAATTCTTTTACCACTATATGGGCTACCCCGAGGATGTTTTACTTTTCCATGTGGAATGTTTTTTTTCCTATTAAAATAAAGTCTAAAACTATATCCAATTTTTGGGCTCCTGTGGTGGCTTTCTTCCCTAGGAGAAGCCCTTTTTGGGTAAAAAAATTTCAAGTTCCATTTAAAAGTTATAATTGCCCTATACCAGTAGCTTTCGGGTGAGTGTGCGGTGGTGGATTGCTCACTGGTTTTTCACAGTTGCTTGGAAATGAAACTGCTGTTCTTGAGTGCCACAGTAGATTTTTTTTTTACCCATACTGTTTTGGGTTTTTTATTTTTAAACTGGATTTATTTTATTTTGTTTATTTTATTATTCAGTTATTGTTTGATCTATTTTTTCACTTTTTTTTTTGTGTGTTTAAAATATTCAGTTTGCACTGGTGATACTTTTTAATTTTTTAATCTTAGCACTGATTTTCTTCATATTTTTTGTGAGATTTTTGTCATATCTCTTTGCAGCAGCTTTGTTTTCCTTAATCAGCCTCGCTATTTATATTTATTTTCCCCTCCAAAATATTTCTTTTTAACAGTTCCATTTTTTTAAAAAACAATGTAGCGGGAATTCTTAATATGTTTTTAGACCCCGGGGGAAATTTTCAAGGGTTTCCCCCCCATTCCAAACAAAGGCAAAAGGGAGACGGGAAACTTTAGAAAGGCATCAATTAATAGCTTTTGGCGAATTAAAACACCCCTGGATTAAAGGTTTTTCTTATAATTCTGCAGTCACATCCTTTTCAAGGATTCATATATTTTTTTAGCCCTTTTCAGTTTTTTTGAACCATGATCTTTAAAATTTTCACCCGTTAAACCCTGCGTTGGGGGGATTAGAAGTTACATTAAGCATAGGAGCATTTTTTTTTTTTTTATTTTTGGGGACGGGGGTGGCATATAGTTTAAAATTTTGGACGATTTCAGGGGAATTTTTTTTAATTTTTGTTTTTAATAAAGGATTGTCAAAGACTGTTTTTTTGTCATTTTTTACATACACTTTTTGTCAATCACATGGGGGGGGGCCCGGGATCTGGGGGCCCCCCTTTTAAAGGGGGAGCTTCCAGATTCCAATAAGCCCCCTCCCACAGACCCCCAAACCCCCGGAGGGGCTGTGGGGAAGAGGCGCTTGTCCCCATCCCATCAAAAAAGTGGGGGGGACCCCCACTGCTCCAAAGCCCCCCCCCATTTTTGGGGCTTTTGGGGCCTGGATGGTTCAGGGGGGGGGGGCCCTCACCCCCCCCCCCCCCTTCCCTGACCTGCTGGGCTGCTGCTGGGAAAAGGGGTCTTTAGGGGATTTTTTGGGGGGGACTCCCACGCCATTTTTTTTTTTTTAATTTTGCCCTGGGGTTCCCCTCAAAATAAATACCAGAAAACCCAAAGGGGTTTTGGTTTGATGGGGGGGCCCACACCTTAAAATGAAAACATTTTAATTCTGGGGAACTTTTTACATTCGCTGTCAAGGGAACCCCCCTGACAGCTGAAACATTAAAGAATACTTTCACTTCTGAAATACGCATGACAGAATATCTATGCGTATTTTAGTACTGTGAAGTATCTTACCGCATACCCAGATGCGGGAAGATCCCCTTAGTGAAATTTTCCCCCGGGTTTTAAGTTCGCGGTCGAACATTCGCTTGGGAAAGAAGTTCAAAAAAGCGAACTAAACAGGGGGGGGTTCGGGGCCCTCACAAAATCAATTTTGACATTTGTCAATAAATTTCCATGATATACTCTGTTCTTTTTTTCTTTCCAGGGTTGGGTATAATCAGCAAAACCTGGCTGTCATTTTATATCCAGCCCTTTCTTTGGTTTTTTTGGGGCTGTGTGTGGTGTAAATAACATGAGAAATATGTATAATCTTAATACAACTTTTACTTTTGTTCGTGATGGATAAAAATTGATTCTTTCCTCTGAAAAAATGAGAGCTAGGCCTCATTCACACAAGGCACAGTACAAACCATAACCCTTGCGTGGCTGTGTTACTTGCTAGAGATTCATAGGTGTTTGTGCATGCCCGTTTCAGGCATCCAACGTGATGGACACAACCCCCTTCTCCAAACGTGATGTCCATATGGGACTGTTCCCAAATTCACATTTCGATTTTGGCTATGCATCTACACCTCACAAATGCCAAATGGGAGCAGCAGCTGTGTCCTGCAGCCATTGGTCCCAATTGCCATAAAAATGGGACTGGCTGCACAGGGAGCATGGAAACCTTGCATCCCCTGTGGTAAACAGGGCCCCACCACTGGTGTATCGGAGTACACCTGTGTAAACGATCTAAAGGCAACCTTTTGTATCAAACCCCCGAAGGAGCCTTTTTGTTTTCCCGAGTTCCCTTTACTTCACCTCGCGCCGGGCACAGTGTATTTCAGCAGCCCCAAACACTCACAAAAACACTTCTGCTCGTTGTTTTTAAAAGACCCCGCCTAGGGTGATGTTTTTTTTTGGAGTTTATTGTACAACTGGGGCTGGGGGGGGGAATTTTTTTAGGTACACCAAAATTAAAAACTATTACACTGAGGACATCTAGCTGATCTCTTAGTTGAACAAAAAATGAAGTTTGGAGACATAGATAGCAAACTTTCCTGTAACATCACAGCAGATATTTTGGAGTGAGCAAAGTCCCTTTTTGCAGTAAAAAAGTATTTTTACGGGCTGGGGCTCCTCGGTACAGGCCCGTTTCGGCAGACTGTGACAGTCAAAGAAATACAATGAGCAAGTCTTTTGCAGAGCATAAATTGATCAAGTCTTCAAACACTACCCGGGGTTCCTTGTTCCAGACCCACGCTGACTATCAAGCACCGGGGAGGGGGAAGCAACACAAAGAGTCCCCAAGATTTTCCAGTGTCTTTTTTTTACTTTTTCAAGGAATAATGGTTGCCTACTTCCAATCTTCCAAGCACCTCCCATGATCCAACAGACTTTGGCAGACAGCTCCCCCTCACCACTTATAAAAGAACCGGGGTTACTCTTTCTAACTTCAGGCCCTCAGGCCCCCCCACCTGGGGCCAAGGCGAAAGGGCCCCAGGGAGGCAGCCTGCCTCCACCTGGCTTGGTGCATCCACCCCTGGGAAAGACACTAAACCAGTGGCACCCCCGCATTCAAATACCACTCCAGCATTCAAAAGGGCAAAACCCCCCTCTGCAATTGGTCAGGACTGTATCATAATTTTATGCTGTGCATTTTGGCCCAGACCCCCACCCAAAGTTCTGGAAGGCTCTCTAGTTTCCTGAAGGGGAATAACTCCAAAACAAATCCAAAAAGCGCAGAGCAACATGAGCAGACCCAACTCATCAATAAGCATCGTTGAGCAGAATATCAACTGAATTTTTCTGAGAAGCCTTTCTGGAAACAGAAAAACACGCTTGCTTAACATTAACCTAAAGTTATTATTATCATTTTAAACACTTGTTAACCACTTAAATCCCAGAACTTTCACCCCCTTCCCCCGGCCAATTTTCAGCTTTCGGGGCTGTCACACTTGAAAGAAAAAATTTACCCCAGTCATGCAATTAACGTACCCACATAAAATTTTTATTATTATTTTTGACAGACAGAGCTTTTTTTTTGTTGTATTTAATCACCAAGAGAAGAAACCTTTTTTTACAATTATGATGGGAAAATCTCTCCCCCATTTTTTTGGGAGGCTATTTTGCGTGTGTGGATGTGTGTACACGTGAACGGTGTTTTCTCTCACTGTTTAATTTAACCCAAATTTTTTAAAGTATACTTCTTTACACCATAGTTGCAAAATAGTTTTGACCCTTTGTTTTAAAAAAAATTTTAATATTCAAAAACGTGCAGTACTTAAACCCCTGAAACTTTAAAATCTTATATCAAAAAAAAAATGGAATATAAAAAGTCAAACAATCTTTAAAAATAGGCAAGCAAATAAATACTAAAGGTCTGTGACACCACAAATTTTACGCAGGCAGTGAAAAACTGCTAATGCCTTTTCCAAGTTTTGCAAGTGCAAAACTTGGTTTATTGATAAAAAATCCCCGCCTGGTGGTGTACACTCACCAGACTCAAGTATATCACGCATCTGTTTAATCAACATCTGGGGTAAAAGAAGCTCCGGATTTACCCCTGCACCCCCTCCATCCATCATTGGGGCAGGTGTCACTAATCCTAGGGGGAATCAGCTAACCAGGGAGCCAGAAAGTGCTTTTTAGTGCATATTTATTTATTTGGGGTTTAAATCACAGAAAGTAAGAAAAACATCCACGTGAAGTTAAATAAAATTTTTAAAAAAAAAATACCAAGATGGCCGCCGCTCCTCGTGGCGGGTGACGTCAGCAATGTAGGGTCCAACGCGTTTCGGGCAACAGCACATCCTCGGGGGGGATGCCCCCTTGCCGACGTCTTGTTTTTTAAAACCCCTTTTATAGCCCCAAGGCACCAAAAGTCAAATTGATGGCGCCATTTTGCCGGTGATTTTCAGTCACAGATTGACAGTGACCATTTTCCCCCCTAGTCTCCAGTGATTCTATCTTGTCAAATGGGGGATTGTGGCCATTTTTTGGGGGTCTCAAGCTGTAACCTACGGTGGCCATTTTTTTTTGGGTAATTTTTCAGTGCCTTTTTTGGTTTTAACCAAAAACGTTGGGTGTTTTAATAAAAGGTTATATTGAGCCGACTTAGATGAAAAGTGTATAGGGATATATATACAACAATGTTTCTGAGCACTGATACACCAAAAGGTAACCCAAATGAAAAAACCTCCAATCAGGGCATAAAAAATTAAATAAAAATGGTGCAGGGGCTAAAAAATAAAAAACGTTTTTTTCACACAATAAGCACTGGTGATATCACTCTGATGGTGATCCATAGATACAAAAGTTCAATGAATAGTGCGGATCATGGGGAAAATCCCAATTCAAGGGAGTGGACTCCCGATCCCAAGGGTGTGATAAGTGGAAACCCACCAAAAAAAAGGGTGAAAAAAAGCACTCACCAGAAAGGCGTTTTTTATCGCAATATGAAACCTGCGTCACCAGGCCAAAAAACGATCATCAGATCCCAGTCAATTTTCCCGTCCCACCCGGG
>CATNWA010004174.1:0-23960 GCA_951230385.1 Staurois parvus
CACGAATACATGACACATTTTAAAGTTCGACCAACAATACAAAATTTCCATGACAGTATAGTGTGTGTTCCTTTGTCTAGGCCACATGGCTGTCCATTGTCTGTTTGTCCATGTGCTACCCACCCCCCATTGTGCTGTGTCTTCCTGTCCAGCCAACTATTATGGGATGTACTGTTTGTGTATTGGTGTGGGGGTTGGTCAATGTCCTTTACCATGTGTTTCATCCCATTGTTCTGTGTCTTGGTGGGATGGGGCAGGTGTTGTAGAAGAACCCAGACCACGGTATTGTGCGGTGAAAATATCATCCAACTTTATTCATCATATAAATGTGACACTTTAACAACGGAAGAAAAGAGATAGATTGTTTACATTTCAAGGATCTAGTTATACAATTTATATCATCTATGCTAAGAAACTGATTAACATGTGACACCCCCCTCATTAATACCAGCCCCACCCACTTATGTAACCCTCTAAACATCCAAATCCCTGTAACTTCCTAGAAGACACTTTCATCTTTTATCCATAACAAGCTGATTGAGTACAAGAGAACCCCGAGCCCCTCCTGCTCATTCCCACACAACAAGTCCATGTCACCATCTACAAGGTGAGAGGACCTGAAGGAGAACAAGACCATGACCACCAGGACCATCGCCTGACTGAAGCCATGCTCACATTTCTTTCTAATGCTGCTTCTATGGTCTACTCAGATACAGATTTGGCAGATGTACATTGTGTCTTCAAGGAGCTGATCAAACATGATCTGTGCTTGACCATCTTTTTTGGGGACCAGAGGTGACATTAGGGGTCTGATAGACCTCTTGTGTTTCTTTAAAGAGGATCTGTGACCAGCAATATGTTATCACATGCGAGGCTATTAACCCCCTATATGGCAATAATAAAGTTCAGAGAAAGAAAAGTGTAAAGTAACACACTGTAAATGAAAAAACACACAAAACACATTTTAAAGCCCCCAGTTCCCGTATACATGAGCAATTGCAAGGGTTGGGTGCGGTTATGTAGGAAAACATCAATCACACTACACATTGTACATATCTCTGCACACACCAGAGGGAGAGGAATAACTCTAGGGCCATCATTCAT
This sequence comes from Staurois parvus, assembly GCA_951230385.1. Lineage (NCBI taxonomy): Eukaryota > Metazoa > Chordata > Amphibia > Anura > Ranidae > Staurois > Staurois parvus. Next base: position 1,105 of record CATNWA010004174.1, read on the forward strand.
GGTTCACTATATAAACTGATGACTGTAAAGGCTTTTAAAGCGTCACCTATGGACAATTTCTGGTACTGAAGTTTGTCACCATTTCACAAATATGCACAATTTTTTAAAGTTTTACATGTTTGGTATCTATATACTTGATGCCAACCCAATATTTTATATTTCACCAAACAAATTGGGTCATATATTGTGTTTTTTTGTATTAAAATGATCTTTAGTGGGTTTTTTTTTTACAGAAAATATGCATTTGAAACAGCTTGCTAATATCCTGTTACATAGAAAATGGCAACCACCACCATTATATTCTCCAGGGTCTCTGCTTCAGAAAACAAAACGTTTGTGGGTTTCAAGTAATCTTCTGTTCTAAAATGTGAATGTAATCATGTGCATAAAAAAGCAAAATCAACTCAGCAAAACACACAACAGCAACAATGTATACAATTATCATCAAATCTATAGTAGCAACTAATGGCCTAAGAAGCAAAGCCACCATATTACTCAACCAAGTTCCAACTAAACCCATCCAAGAAAATGGATCCCACTCCCCCCACCCAGGTGACTGTTGGAACTCCTTTACCTTGTGTAGATATCCCCTTCTGAGATCCTCATGATCTAATATAAATGTACAACACTCTCTGACACCAGTTTGTAGACTCTGCTTGATCTTCCGAGAGATAGTCAGCCGCCATGCAGTTCTGTGACACCACCTTAGGTGATGGAGCCACTTCTGCTGTCAGCTCTGCTATACCATCAATGGTGTCATTGGTTATCTGATCCATGACTCCAGTACACCGGTTCATCTTACTTATCTTAGATTACTTAGATTCCCCATCCCCGTCTATGAAGGGCTCACTGCATAAAACATCTCCACTCCAGAGAAAATGTTTTCCTCTCACTGGAAGGCCAGGGGAGTATTGGGAGAAATTGAGGCTTTCCCTTACAGATATGGGGGAGGGGCAACATACCTAAAGTACAGCTATGGGTGGAATTGAAGGGAAGCCATTTTAGGGGGCTCCTTCCACACAAGAAGCAATATCATCTGGAAGGACTAGGAATCCATTGGACCAATGGGGATTAAACATTCTGCAATACATTGAGACACCATGAAATGTTACTGGCCTGTGATTGGCTCTCCTATTGTTAGTGAAGTGAGACTCCCCTTGTCGGTGTCATTAATGGAAAGAAACTATGTGAAATGTTTCCCCAAATCCAAAAAGGTGACCCCTTGGGTAGGTACCCATCCTACTATTCCTGATATGAGTTTGTAGTCCCTGCTACTACAGGAAACATGCGGGCGATCATTTACACCTTTTACAGCAGGACAGTAAATATCAGAACACAATTCAAACATCAGACCAACAGCAGGAAGTCTGCTAACTGAATGTGTAATGCAATCTGTCATTAGCATTCCCAGAGTTCCCTCTGCAACATAGTTGTATCAGCTGTTGGTCCTGTCTGTAGATCTGTTATTTTCCCACCTTCTGTAACAGGGTGACAACCCTGATCATTCTGCAGGAACATTACACAGCAGCGTTGTCACCCTGTACAGGGAAGTCTTAGATAGATTATAAGTAAGACACACAACAAGTAAAGCCCAACTTCAGCTAACGCTTCTACAGCAGTTACAGCAACAGGTTCTCTATAAGGTCCAACCCCCCATATATGAATGACAACTGACAGTTGTGAGCACCCCCAGCAGTGTTATAGGATTTGCCCCAACCCCTCCAACTGCCATTTTCCCCAAAAGACTTGGCCTTCTACAGGAAGTAGACAAAAAATATCTACTGGGAGGGACAACAAAAAAAATAAAACAATACAATAGGAGACTCGGAAAAACAAAACCTGCTCTGCTAATGACAGATTTCATTATTAATGTCATTAGTGATTTCCCCATAGTTACACTTTGGTGCCAACGTTGTAATATTTCCAGGGAGAAGAAGTTTTCTTTACAAACTTTCCACCAAAAAGAGATGTGTGCACTCAGAGTGATTATTGTGAACCCCAATCAGAGGAATGTCAGTCCCCCGGAAGAAGTGGTAGGAATATGACCGCACACTCAGCACTTTGTAAGTTCAGATCTCTGGCAGTTGTATTGTGTGATTAGTCTATGGAGAGGAGTAATAGCTGGAAAGAGAAAACATGGAACAAGGATTTCTGATCTTCACCTGATGGAATCCCATTTGGCAGAACCACATGGAACACAAGTGGCCAGCTGGGCTTACGTTTTACTGCTGAATACATCCCCTAAATCAGCAGTAACTCAGTATTGGAAGGCCTGCATCAGCTTGGGATGTTGTTTTCTCACTGAACAGAGACTTCTTTCTAGCTGGTGTCACAGACACAGACCTGCCTGAAAGGTTGTCACCCATGAGATGATATCCTACAACCTCACAAACACCCCCTTTCCTCTCTATGATCACAATCTCATCACCTTCACAGTCTCCTCATCTTCAAACACTTATCCCTCCAATCAGCAATCACCTGCAGAAACCTTCACAACTTGAACCCTTCTCCTTTCCACTCTGCAACTGACCAACTCTATGACAGAATCTCTCCCCTGTCCTGCCCTGACCTGGCCACTGCTGTCTACAACAGTTCACTTTCATCCACATTAGACTCACTTGCTCCTCTAACATGAAGCATCAGGCCCCGACCATTACAACCTTGGCAGACTGACAACACCAGAGATCTTAAACGACATAGTCGTGTGCTGGAGCGAATGTGGCGTAAAACCAAATCTCACCAAGCATTCACCCGATATAAATCTGCTTTCTTCACATACAATTCCTCCCTCCATGCTGCCAAACAAGCCTACTTTGTCACTCTCATCAATAGCTTGTCATCCAGTCCTCGTCGTCTCTTCTCTACTTCTAACTCTCAATTTTTCTCCACCTCCACACCCAGTACCTCACTCACTGCTCACGAGATTGCAAATCATCATTTCAAAAACAAGATTGATGCAATTCATAGGGGCATCTCCACTGCACAGACATCCATCCCACTTAGCATACCTTATACTAAACCTCCCTCAACACTTTCCTCTTTTGACCTTGCTACTACCAAAGAGGTCACTAAGGTTTCTCAGAAGCCCGTCTCACTACCTGCCCCCTGGATCCTGTCCCCTCACAACTACTACGGTCACCCTCTTCTTCCATCCTATGCTCCCTCACTCACATCTTCAATCTCTCCCTCTCTACTGGTGCCTTCCCCCTCCCCTCTAAAGCATGCGCACATCACTCCCATACTTAAAAAGCCCTCCCTGGACCCCACCAACCTGAACAACTTAAGACCCATCTCCCTGCTGCCATTTACCTCTAAACTCCTAGAACGCTTAGTCTACAATCGCCTGAGCTCCTCCCACCTCACTGACAACAACCTTCTTGACCCTTTACAGTCTGGCTTTCCTCACTACACTCCACTGACACTGCCTACTAAAACTCACTAATGATCTACTAACTGCTAAAACCAATGGCCACTACTCCATACTCATCCCAACCAATGGCCACTACTCCGTACTCATCCCAACCAATGGCCACTACTCCGTACTCATCCCAACCAATGGCCACCACTACTCCGTACTCATCCCAACCAATGGCCACTGCTCCGTACTCATCCCAACCAATGGCCACTGCTCCGTACTCATCCCAACCAATGGCCACTGCTCCGTACTCATCCCAACCAATGGCCACTGCTCCGTACTCATCCCAACCAATGGCCACTACTCCGTACTCATCCCAACCAATGGCCACTGCTCCGTACTCATCCCAACCAATGGCCACACTCCGTACTCATCCCCAACCAATCTCACTGCTCCGTACTCATCCCAACCAATGGCCACTACTCCGTACTCATCCCAACCAATGGCCACACTACTCCACTCTCATCCCAACCAATGGCCACTACTCCGTACTCATCCTACTGGCCACTACGTATCATCCCAACCAATGGCCACTACTCCGTACTCATCCCAACCAATGGCCACTACTCCATACTCATCCCAACCAATGGCCACTACTCCATACTCATCCCAACCAATGGCCACTACTCCGTACTCATCCCAACCAATGGCCACTACTCCGTACTCATCCCAACCCAATGCCACTACTCAGTACTCTTACTACTTGACCTCTCTGCAGCTTTTGATACAGTTGACCATCCCCTCCTCCTCAAAAAACTCAACTCTTTTGGCCTCCAAGACTCTGCTCTCTCCTGGTTCTCCTCCTACCTATCGCAGCGCTCCATCAGTTACCTATAACTCTGCCTCCTCCTCTCCACTCCCTTCTCCCTATTTCTGTAGGGGTTCCTCAAGGTTCTGTCCTTGGACCCCTACTCTTCTCCATCTACACCTCCTCCCTTGGTCACTTGATAAACTCCCATGCTTTTTAAGTACCTCTCTATGCTAATGACACACACAAATCTATCTTTCTACCCCTCACCTCACCCCTTCAGTCTCCTCCTCCCTCACCCCTCTTCAGTCTCCTCTCGCATTACTAACCTACTAAGCTGACATATCGGCATGGATGTCACTCCACTTCCTCAAACTCAATCTTTCCAAAACTGAGCTCTTAGTATTCCCTCCAGCCTGTGCCCCCTCCCCCGACTTCTCCATCAAGATCAATAACAAAATCATCAGTCCCTCCCCTCATGCCAGGGTACTAGGTGTAATCCTAGACTCCCATCTGTCTTTTCAGTCCCAAATCCAATCACTGTCCAAATCTTGTAGACTTTCACCTCACAACAGCTCCAAGATATGGCCGTTCCTAACCTCGGAAACCACTAAGCAACTTATTCTCTCCCTTGTTATATCTTGCCTTGACTATTGTAACTCCCTCCTCATTTGGCCGACCACATTGCAGGCTATCCCCTCTTCAGTCTATCATGAATGCTGCTGCCAGACTCATCCACCTTACTAACCATTCTGTATCTCTGCCAATCCCTCCACTGCCTTCACTCAGTGAATGCAGCCACCCCTCTCTCTGCCAATCCCTCCACTGGCCTCCATTCAGTGTCCTCCACCCCCTCTCTGCCAATCCCTCCACTGGCTTCCCATTGCCCAACCAACGGATAAAATTCAAAACATTAACAATAACATATAAAGTCATTTATAACTCTGCCCCAAATTACATCACCAATATTGTCTCCAAATATCACCCAAACCGTACTCTCCGCTCCTCGCACAACCTCCTGCTCTCTAGCTCCCTTGTCTCCTCCTCCCATGCTCATCTCCAGGACTTCTCCAGAGCTTCCCCCATCCTCTGGAACTCTCTACCCCAATTTATCAGACTATCGCCTACTCTGCTCACTTTTAGGCGATCTCTGAAAACCTCTCTTCAGGGAAGCCTATCCTGCCCTCAGCTAATAATGGAATCTTCTACTCTTCCAACCAGTCCATCCCCCACAGTTACTACCTTTTGTACCACTAGCCCCTCCCTCCTAGATTGTAAGCTCTGAAGAGCAGGGCCCTCCTATCCCTCTTGTATTTAAACTGTATTGTTGCTGTATTGTCTCCCGTTATATATTGTAAAGCGCTGAGCAAACTGTTGGCGCTATATAAATCCTATAATATAATAATAATAATAAATAATGAGAGATGAAATATGGAAAGAAGGCATTGATAATGGGAGAGGAGATGGAACATGTAATGGGAGGAGTGGACAAGGTGGGCTTAGCTGGAGACCTCAAGCCTGGCTGATCATGTATCAATAGTCAGAAGAACCTGGAATGGACTCTCCCACTGAGGCTTCAGAGACTTGGTAAGATGACAATAGACCCCATCCTAGTCTCTGGTACTGAGGCAGTGTTGGTCATGTATTACCTCAGGATCCAGAAATGAAGAAAATGCTTGGAAACACAACTCAGTTGGTGTATCATGAAAATGCATTGCATGTTCATTCAAAGCTCCATAAAAAAGATAAAGATGAGAATCATGAGGGAAGCTGTTCAGTTATTGATGCTTATCTTAAAAAAAATGTCAAAAGATAAAATATTCAAATCCCTTCTAGTTGTGTATTGATGGACATAAGCACTAAACTCAGTTCATCCAATCATTACATTCCAGTTTGCTCAGATTTTAGTTTGTTTCTTTTAAAGTAACATTTTATCTTTCTCCCTTCTTCTCTAGCTTGTGGGATGACATTGGGGATGTGAAACTAACTTGTGACCTGAAACTTCTTTAATATCTCTTTTTTCTTCCAGAATTTAATCTATGCTGAAATTTGTGAATCCTCCGGTGATAGATTAGACCGGCATTAACTGTAAAAGTTTTGTCACATTGAGAGCATTAAAATGACTTCTCTCCAGTGTGAATCCTCTGGTGTGTGATAAGATTTGACTTCACTGTAAAAGCTTTATCACATTCAGAACACTGATATGACTTCTCTCCAGTGTGAATCCTCTGGTGTGTGATAAGATTTGACTTCTGTAAAAGCTTTATCACATTCAGAACACTGATATGGACTTCTCTCCAGTGTGGACTTCTCTCCAGTGTGAATCCTCTGGTGTCTGATAAGATCTGACTTCTCTGTAAAAGCTTTATCACATTCAGAACACTGATATGGACTTCTCTCCAGTGTGAATCCTCTGGTGTCTGATAAGATGTGACTTCACTGTAAAAGCTTTATCACATTCAGAACACTGATATGGCTTCTCTCCAGTGTGAATCCTCTGGTGTGTGATAAGATCTGACTTCCGTGTAAAAGCTTTATCACATTCAGAACACTGATATGACTTCTCTCCAGTGTGAACCTCTGGTGTGTGATAAGACTTGACTTCACTGTAAAAGCTTTATCACATTCAGAACACTGATATGACTTCTCTCCAGTGTGAATCCTCTGGTGTGTGATAAAGACTTGACTTCACTGTAAAAGCTTTATCACATTCAGAACACTGATATGACTTCTCTCCAGTGTGAATCCTCTGGTGTCTGAATCTGCTGTAAAAGCTTTATCACATTCAGAACACTGATATGACTTCTCTCCAGTGTGAATCCCTCTGGTGTGTGATAAGATTGACTTCACTGTAAAAGCTTTATCACATTCAGAACACTGATATGGCTCTCTCCAGTGTGAATCCTCTGGTGTGTGATAAGATTTGACTTCACTGTAAAAGCTTTATCACATTCAGAACACTGATATGGCTTCTCTCCAGTGTGAATCCTCTGGTGTGTGATAAGATTGACTTCTGAGTAAAAGCTTTATCACATTCAGAACACTGATATGGCTTCTCTCCAGTGTGAATCCTCTGGTGTGTGATAAGACTTGACTTCAATGTAAAAGCTTTATCACATTCAGAACACTGATATGACTTCTCTCCAGTGTGAATCCTCTGGTGTGTGATAAGATGATACTCTGACTTCCGTGTAAAAGCTTTATCACATTCAGAACACTGATATGACTTCTCTCCAGTGTGAATCCTCTGGTGTGTGATAAGATGTGACTTCTGTGTAAAAGCTTTTATCACATTCAGAACACTGATATGGCTTCTCTCCAGTGTGAAGCCTCTTTGGTGTGTGTAAGCTCGCTCTTGTGTGTAAAAGGTTTGTCACATTCAGAAACAATGATATGACTTCCCTCCATTGTGAACCTTCTGTGTGTGATATATTTGACTCTCCATTGTAAATCTCCAAACAAGAAGTAGTTTGAAATGACTCCTCTTATGTATACTTGGGTTGGACTTTTCTCCTAAAGCCATTGTCCAGAACACTGAAATTACTTCCTGTGGATCAATGTGGAAGAGGATCCAAACCATGACTTTTAGAACACAGATATGACTTGTATCCCGTGTGAATCCTCCAGTGAACTGCAGTAAAGACTTTCAGTCAATTAAGACATCCATATGTCTTTATTTTCCATGTGACTCAGCTGTATTCATGAAGATCAACATGACCGAAAACTTGGTTCATCAATCTACCTGTAGAGAAAAAAAAAAAGGTAGAATTTCTATATAAAGGGCTACATAAAGTTGCTTTCTATTTTTAATGTTCATTACTAAATATATCTTATGAATAGAAAGAATATGTACAGCATTATCTACAGTTTTTTTTTAATCAAATATTTTTTATTAAGAAAGTTTATAAGTGCGCACAATTCCCAACATTCAGCCCAGACAATGGAGTCATACATTCTCACGTATAGGCAGTTGTGGCACTGTTACAGATCATACAGAACAATAACTTGCTTTGTATGGTGTCACTTTTACCTTTTATAAAACAAATGAACAGAGAAAAAGAAAACAACCTAGAACAATTCAGCTGTACACGGCAAGTAACTCCCCCCCAGTACATACATAGATAGCTGACACCGATCAATGAGGCCCGTGTCTCCAGGATCATACCCCAAGTATGGGTTCTCCAATGTAGTCACCATTCAGTAGGATACAACTGGCCGCGTCTCCTTCTATGGGGCTAAAAGAGATAAGATTTTAAAAGCCTATGAAGAACTAACTAGGAGTGAGCAAGGAGTATCCATCCAGTTCTGCCAGACATACATCTCCTGGGGGAATTACAATGTTGGTAAATTTGTTTTTCACATGTTAATGTGGAGTTCACCTGCTCAATTCACTGTTGTCTGCTGGGAGTTTGAGATGATAGCCAAGAACGGGATATTTTTTATGGTATGGTCAAGCAGCCTCACTATTGCTATATGACTTGTAATAGGAGGAGGTGTAAATAATTCCTCCTCTATTGAGACCAAGAGGCACACACACCCGAGGAAAATGATTGAACACCAACATTTACAATACTGGTCATATCGTTCCACTTTTGAATAATTTTGGACATCTTCAAAACATGTGTATCAAATCCCCGACAACACCGCTACAATTGGGGTCATAAGGGGAAATCCCTCCTGTCCTAGCTGAACAATTGTGCCGGAGTCCTGAAAGATCTATGCAAAAGAAATGACTGAGTTTCTGTGAAGAGGACAGAGAGATGAGAGGTATGGAGGTCACAATCACCTCCCACCACTCTGTCTTATTTTCTCTGTCTCCCATTTCCTTCTACAAGTTGAGTAAAGAGTCAAAAGACTGGAATAAATACAGTCATCATGGCCGAAATTGTTGGCATCCTTGATATTTCTCCAGGAAATCATGTATTTCTCACGAAACGTATTGCATTAACACATGTTTTGCTATACACATGTTTATTCCCTTTGTGTGTATTGGGACAAAACAAAAAAAGGGAGGAAAGAAAGCAAATTCGACATAATGTCACACAAACCTCCAAAAATGGGCTGGACAAAAGTATTGGCACCCTTTCACAACTGCGGATAAATAAGAATGTTACAAGCATGTGATGCTCCTGTAAACTCACACTGGGGCAAGTAACAGGTGTGGGCAATATAGAAATCACACCTGAAAGCAGATAAAAAAAGAGACGTTCACTTAACCTTTGCATTGTGTGTCTGTCTGTGCCCCACACTACAGCATGGACAACAGAAAGAGGAGACGAGAACTGTCTGAGGACCTGAGAACCAAAATTGTGGCAAAATATCAACAATCTCAAGGTTACAAGTCCATCTCCAGAGAACTAGATTTGCCTTTGTCCACAGTGCGCAACATTATCAAGAAGTTTGCAACCCATGGCAACTGCTAGCTAATCCCTGTGGTCGTGGACGGATGAGGAAAATTGATGAAAGATTGCAACGCAGAATAGTCCGGATGGTGGATGGGATAAGCAGCCCCAAAACATGTTCCAAAGACATTCAAGCTGTCCTGCAGGCAGGGAGCATCAGTGTCAGCGCGAACTATCCGTCGACACATTTAATAAATGAGGTGTAATGAAACGCTATGGCAGGAGACCCAGGAGGACCCCACTGACACTGACACAAGACATAAAAAAGCAAGACTACAGTTTGCCAAAAAATTACTTGAGTAAGCCAAAAGCCTTCTGGGAAAACGTCTTGTGGACACATGATGAGACCAAGATAGAGCTTTTCGGTAAAGCACATCATTCTACTGTTTACCGAAAACGGAATGAGGCCTACAAAGAACAAAAAAACACAGTACCTACGGTAAAATATGGTGGAGGTTCAATGATGTTTTGGGTTGTTTTTTGCTGCCTCTGGCACTGGGTGCCTTGACTGTGTGCAAGGCATCATGAAATCTGAATTACCAAAGGATTTTGGGTCGCACTGTAGGGCCCAGTGTCAGAAAGCTGGGTTTGCGTCCAAGATCCTGGGTCTTCCAGCAGGACAATGACCCCAAACATACGTCAAAAAGCACTCAGAAATGGATGGCAAAGAAGCGCTGGAGAGTTCTGAAGTGGCTTGCAATGAGCCCAGATCTAAATCCCATTGAACACCTGTGGAGAGATCTTAAAATTGCTGTTGGGAAAAAAGTGTGTCCTTCCAATAAGAGAGACCTGGAGCTGTTTGCAAAGGAAGAGTGGTCCAAAATCCGGGGGTGAGAGGTGTCAGAAGCTTATTGATGGTTATAGGAAGCGACTGATTTCAGTTATGTTTTCCAAAGGGTGTGCAACCAAATATTAAGTTAAGGGTGCCAATACTTTTGTCCAGCCCATTTTTTGGGGTTTTGTGTGACATTATGTCATATTTGCTTTTCTGCCTCTGTTTTATATTTGTTCCAATACATACAAAGGGAATGGGAATGAACATGTGTATAGCAAAACTTATTGTTTAATTGCAATACCTTTTTTGTGTGTACTTGATTTTCAGGAAAAATATCAAGGGTGCCAACAATTTCGGCCATGACTGTATATGAGAGATCATGCCTTTCCCACTGGTGCCATCTGAAGCCCATTATAACAAGCAAGTGTGAGAGAGTGATGTGAAATCTGTATCTGATGGAAGTAGCAACCGATGGATGGGATCTAATGTGTCTACTAAGTCCCACCTGGTAAGATGTTGAAGTTGGGCAGCTATAATATAAAGTCTAACATTTGGTATTGCTAGGCCTCCTTGGTCTTCACCATACTGTAGAGTAGTGAGTTTGATTCTAGCTGGCGGCTTCTTCTAAATGAGTTCTCCAAACTGGGAGTCTATACTGGAGAACCACTTACGAGGTGTCCACATGGGAGAATTGTGGAGTATATAGAGGAATTGTGGGGTCCATATCTTCTCTTGTTCATAGATTTTATTGGAAAGAGATAATAGTTTTACAAGGAGCTCATAACAATGTGATTGCAGGACTCACCAACAGTAAGTCAGAAGGGGTACAACCCTTAGAGGTAACGTACAGGTTGTAATTTGTACAGTACAAATAATATCTTCATACATTAAAGTGGAGAGTTCCAGTGAAAAAAAAAAAAAAAATAAAAGTCAGCAGCTGCAAAAAACAATAGCTGCTGACTTTTAAAAGACGGGCACTTACCTGTCCCTCGATCTCGTGGTGTCCTCCCCACAGCCCGTTTCACAGGCCGTCCTGTGTTTTCAGTGCGGGCACCCAGCTGTGGGCACCCAGCTGTGACAGCTTGCGGCTTCACATCCGGGTGCCCACTGAGCATGTGCGAGTATCTCTGTGCTTTGTGAATGGTCCTGTACTCTTCTAGGACCATTCATGTGTCCCAGAAGACTACAGGGTGGGAGGGGGGAGGACAACTTCAGCTTCTGATCACCTAGGTGATTGCAGTAGAAGTGGGAGGCGGGTACCTGTCAATTTCGGTTATCCTCCCAAAAGGTGCCAGTGGGGTCCTTAATCACTTGCCTACCAGGCACTTATATCCCCTTCCTTACCAGGCCAATTTTCAGCTTTCAGCATTGTCGCAGTTTAAATGGCAATTGCGCGGTCATGCAACATTGCACTCATATGAAATTTTTATCATTTTTTTGACACAAATAGAGATTTCTTTTGGTGGTATTTACTCCCCGCTGAGTGTTTTATTTTTTGCGCTATAAAAACAAAAAAATATCAAAAAAACTTGAAAAAAAAAAGTTTCTTTGTTTCTATTATAAAATTTTGCAAACATGTAATTTTTCTCCTTCACTGATGTATGTTGATGAGGCTGCACTGATAGGCGGCACTGATGGGTGGCACTAATGAGACGGCACTGATAGGTGACACTGATGAGCTGGCACACTGATAGGCAGCACTGCTGGGCACTGACTGGTGGCACTGCTGGGCACTGACTGGAAGCACTGCTGGGTGTCACTGGTGGGCTCTGACTGGCAGCACTGCTGGGCAAAGGTAGGTGGCACTGCTGGGCACTTGTGGGCAGAACTGGTGGGTGGCACTGCTGGGCACCTGATGATTGGTGCCAATCCCTCCTCTGACAACTGCCGGCAGTACGTTCCTCATGCTCTGACAGCGTGAGGAAAGTGCAGTCAAGAACCGGCAATTGCATTTCGCAGTGACCAGTGTCATAGGACACAGCAATCACAGAGATCGCCGGGGGCATGCAGGAGAGCGTGTTCTGGGAGGACGTCATATGACGGCCTCCCAGAACTGACCGGCTGCAGTGCAGTCATCATTTGGCTACCTGCGGTCATCAACTAGTTAAAGCAACACTTCCCCTTTTGGGTGGAGCTCTGCTTCAACTTAAGCAAGAGATAACAGTGCTATAGTATCAAGGGGGGAGTGAATGTAGGGACAGAAACATGTTATATACTCTATAGTATCATTTCTGGTACTCTCACAGTGGGAGTATAGATTTAGTACTTCAACCTGTATGCAGATATCAGTGGCAGACGAGTGGGTGACCTGTCCGCCTCACTGAAAATTCAAACTGATAGTGTAGGTTCCCCCAATTGGGAAAACCCCCATAGGGGATAAAGAGCTAATGAGAGGAAGGTGAAAAGGAAGAGAGCAATGGAGAGATAAGAGCAAGAGTAGTGAAGAAAGGGGTACAGATAGGGGGGGGAGGAGAGGAGGTCCCCAGGGGGGGAGGGTGTGTGCCTGTATAGAGCAGCAACTGAGTAGTGGGTTACCTAATGGACTCAGGACTACAAAGAGAGTAAGGTTTCATCAGAGTTTTTGAGGGTAGGAAATGGTCAACCCATGGTTGCCATAGTTGTTCATTTTTATGCACTCTGTCTAATAGGACGGCTTCTACTTTGACATGTATCGTGGCTCGAGTGACACTATTCTTAGTTTCAGTGGTATTGAGGTGGGGGGATTTCCAGGCCTTCGCTATGGTTTGCTAAGCCGTGGTGGTGACCTACAGGAGTAGTTTGAATTGCCAGTGTGTCACTTCTTGGGCCTTATGCAAGTAAAGGAATGGACGCTGGTCAACTGACCCCAGTCCAGTGTTGAGGAATGGCCTCAGCTGCCATTCTTGCCACACCCTTTGATGCATTTCACCACACCCACTAGGGCTTGGTCACACTGCATCCATCCCTTTACTTGTATTGGCCGACACTGGAATCACTCTGACTCATGCTCCCCTCTTCTCACTTGCCGGTGGGGTGATCCCTTTCCTTCCATCCATAGCTTGGAGACACACCATAAGGTATACTTCTTGGGGCTTGTTATTAAATGAGGCAGTGGCCGGATGGATATATATACTGTAACTTCTTCATAAAGAACTGTAGGCATATGGAATATTTTGCACCAATACATTTGAACAACTGGGCAGGTCCACCAAATGTGGATACCTGCTTCAGAGCAGTCACATAAAACAGGTCAGGGATTAGGGACGGATTTAGCGATCCGGGCAGGGACCAGGTACCAGTGCATGAGAGTGCTGTGGTTAGTCACCATAGCAACTATATTTTGGGAGGAGGATTTTGCAGCAGACCATATGTCTGCCAATCGCTTTCAATGAAGATTTAAATCCCATTCCCACTTGGATGTATATGGTAAGGAAGTGTAAAGTGGTGGAGCTGGTAACTGTGGAAATCAAAAGTCTGGCATGGGGGGTCACGTTTACATATGTGTCCAAACCTAGTCATGTCTAGGACAGAGGTGTTCATGTTTAAGTGGGAGCAATACAAGTGTTTGATCTGAAGATATCTAAACATTTCAGATGTAGAGATTTTGTTGTGGAGTCACATAGGGTTTGGAAGGGTATAAAGGAGTCTGGTGTTGAACTAGACTAGCTCTAGGACAAGCATGAAAAGAAGATGGAGGCATCCATGTTGGATAAAGGCCTGGATTGAGGAGTATGCCATGAGTGGGTTATGGGGTGACTGTAAGGTGTATCAGAACTTTAGACTGTTCCAGATAGATAGGTAGTGTTGGGTAATTGGGTGTTGGAGTGAGCGATGGTCTCTTGGGTGTAGCCATAGAAAATTGGCAACTCATGAGGGGTTACAATCTACTGACTCTATAGTGACCCATAGGAGGGGGTCACTTTTACTGCATGACATTTAGGGAGTTGAGCAAGATGTGCACTCAATGGGGGATTGCAAGGGGGGTGGCAGTGCCCACTATGGGAAATAGCAAGGAGAGTTCCCAAAATAATTGTAGTCCAGCCCCAGGGGCAAAGTTAAAGTCTCTACAGCAGTTTGTAATCCAAACAGGGAGGAGGAGAGGGAGTACAAGAACAGTTCAGGGAAAACAGGGGAGCATGCACTCACAGATCCGACAGGGGTGCCCGGGTCCACAGGGGAGCAAGGTAGTATGACATCAAGTACTTGCCCTGAAACCGGAGTATGCGTGGCATAGTCCGTGATAATAATCCCCCCGAGTCCTGGATGCCTGCAGAGGGCAGCTGGTGTAGTTCTCCCCCTGTCCTTGGGGCTTGCAGTGGGCAGCTTGTGTGGTGCTCCCGCTTACCCTTGGGGCTTGCAGAGTGGCAGCTTGTGGAGGTCCCCCCCTTCTCTGTGGCTTGCGGTGGGCAGCTGGTGTAGTTCTCCCCCTTAGCTTGGGGCTTGCAGTGGGCAACTTGTGTGGTTCTCCCTCTTATCCTTGGGGCTTGCAGAGTGGCAGCTTGTGGAGGTTTCCCCTTTCTCTGGGGCTTGCGATGAGCAGCTGGAGTGGTTCTCCCCCTTAGCTTTGGGGTGTGCAGAGCGGCAGATTGTGGAGGCTCCCCTTATCCTTTGGGGGTCTATGCAGAGTGGCCACGAGGGTCCCGCCTCATCTGGGATCCCTCGGTGGCTTGGCAGCGAAATGGATGACCAGGAAGAGCCCAGCATCAATCTCTTAAACCAATGCAGGACGCTTCCCGGTCATCCTGGCAATGGTGGGCGGTGAGCCAGTTGCTCGGCAATGAGGCACGCCCCCCTGGACACGGTCGTGCTCTCGTGATCATGGCCTTTGTCCGGTGGCATCCGCAAGCACAGGAACTCCCCGTGCATGCGGTGCGGATGCCGGGACCGTGCGGCGTCATTCTGACATCGCGGTCCAGAACCTCTCCGCAGAGAGGTGTGAACCTCGCTATCTTTTCCCCTAAGGCCTCGCAGAATGGGGAGAAGATAGTGGCGAAGGTGAGAGGAGCCACACCTCTTGTCCTGCATGGCTTAGCTTCAAAGAGCCGCGGCAGGACGAGAGGCAGCAGGGGGGGGGAAGGTCATCCTGACGGGGGAAACAACTACTGAAATGGGAGCCGAGCTTTATTTTTTTGTTTACAAACGATTTTATTGAGTATAAGTAGACAATAAAATAACAGCACATTTTCAAATATTAACAGCAAAAACAAGGCACTTTGGAAAAGTACAATTCAGAAAAGGATATATCATAATAATGAAGAGAAAAAACAGAAGAAAAGCAGATTGCAAGTACATGAAATACGTTAATGATAAGAGGAATTGAAGAATACGTCTGTCAACAGCATCTGTCAGTCATTGTTCACTGAAAACGTTATCAATCATGCAATAAATGTCTATAATCCCTCCATGACTCCCATTTTTTATCAAATAAGTGCATCTTATCCAGCAAAGTATAATGAATGCGTTCCATGAGCATTACAGCATCAATTCTGTGCAGGATGGAGGCCAAAGGTACAGCATTGGATCTCCAGTGTAAGGCAATAGACCATAAAGTGGCAATACAAATAGTATGTATCAATCTCATAATGGCATCAGGGACCCCTGGGATGTGAGCCCCCAATAGGCAAGTTTGAATAGATAAGCATACTGGGGTACCCGCCAGTGAGGTGGCCACCTCGGATATCCTGCGCCAAATCAGAGATATGGACGGGCAATCCCAAAATATATGCACCAAAGTGCCTGTAAAACCACAGTCACGAAAACATAGAGGGGACGTTTGTGGGTACAATCTATGTAGTCTTGATGGGGTATAATACCATCTAGTTAAAACCTTAAGGGCCGTTTCACGAACCGAAAGAGATCGAGAGCTTTTACAGATATTATCCACCATGGAATCCCAATCCTCATCAGAAAAAGTGGTACCCACTATCCTCCTCCCACCTCTGTCGGTACAAACGGAGGCGTATGAAAAAGACAAAGTAAAGATTGGTGATAAAAATTGGAAATAAGACCCCTACCCCTGGGAGAGTCACGGCTGGTACGTTCAAAAAAGGAAACCAGAGAAGACGGTGTAAGGCCAGAATGTGATTCAAAAAAGTGTCTAATCTGTCGGTAACGATGGTACTCGCGAAGGGGAATATCAAAAAGCGCGCGTAGCATATCAAAGGTAATGTAAGATCCTCCTCTTTGAAAATCAGATAATCTGATAAGAGATTGATCATACCACCAACGAAACAGTTGAGGAGAAGAAAAAGCTGGTGTAAAAGTTGGATCACCAAAAAATGAAATACCGGGGGAGTAGGAGAGACCAAATTTAATTTAAATTTGTATGTGGACCAAAGTGTCATTGAATGGGTCACTATGGAGTTATAAAATGTAAGTGAACGTGGAGAGACCCTGGACCACAAGATGCTCGGTAAGTAGAATGGGCGTATGGACTGAGATTCAAATTTGACCCATGGGATCTGAGAGTTAATAGTTGCCCACTGTGATAGCTGCGCAAAACGAGCCGAAAGATAATATATCCAAAAATTGGGAAGACCGAGGCCTCCAGTCCGTTGTGAGCGGTATAAAATCGCTGAGGCAAAACGTGCACGCTTATTACCCCAGATAAAATTATTAATGGTCCGCTGAAATTGGCTCAGAAACGTTTTTGAGACTGGAACTGGAAGAGCTCTAAAAAGATAAAGAAGTTTAGGCAAAATATTCATTTTAACAGCCGTGACTCTACCCAAGAAGGAAATAGGGTAACCATGCCAAATCCTCAGTAGAGTAGATAGACGTGATATACACGGTGGATAATTAGCAGCAAATATATCTGAATAACTGGGAGTGAGATTAACACCTAAATAGGATATCCGGTCTGTAGACCAGCGGAATGGGAAGGAGCTGCGGAGAGAGGCACTTAGGGAATCGGGAATATTAATCGGCATAACTACCGATTTGGTAAAATTAACAGTAAGACCTGACGTTATAGCAAAATCATTCAGTATAACACATAAATTAGGCAATGAAGTCAACGGGTTAGTAAGAAAAAGCATAACATCATCAGCATACATGCTCATTTTAAATTGTGAGACTAACAACGGGTAACCTGAAATATCCGGGTGTGATCTGATCGCTACTGCCAAGGGTTCCAACACCAGTGCAAATAAAAGGGGTGAAAGGGGACAGCCCTGACGGGTACCTCTACCCAATGTGAAAAAGTCTGAATTGCAGCCAGGGAGCCGTATTCTTGTCTTCGGAGAGTCATATAAGGCGTGTATACCGGCTAAAAATTCGTTATTAAAGCCCATTTTTCGTAGCAAGGAAAACATATAGGGCCAAAGAACACTGTCAAAGGCCTTGTTTATATCCAGACTCATCAGCAAGACCTCTTTAGAATGTAAATTAGCATCTTGAATAACGTTGAGCGTGAGGCGAATATTATCAGTGATAAATCTGTCTGGGATAAATCCAGATTGGTCCGGAGAGACCAAAGAGGAGATAATAGGGGCCAACCTGTCCGCCAAGATGCGGCTAAATATTTTCAGATCATTATTCATTACTGAGATTGGTCTATAGTTTTTGTGGTAAGCTGTGATCTTTCTGTGGTTTGGGTATTAAAGACATGTTAGCCAACAGCATCTCCTCCGGGAACCTACCCCCCTGCAAAACATCATTAAATAAAGTTATCAGATAGGGAGCCAAAGTAGAGGCAAAATGTTTGTAATAACTAGCAGTGAACCCGTCTGGACCTGGCGCAGTAGAGCTTTTCTGGGCGCTAATTGCACGAGTTATCTCCTCCAGAGTGCAAGGGGCATTAAGGGAAGCAACTTGAGAAGGTGTGAGAGCAGGGAGGGGTATAGAATCCAGCCATGAGGCCGCTGGTGAAACAGAATCCGACCGTGGAGGGGCTAATAGGTCAGAATAAAAGTTTTCAAAAATGCCCAGAACCTCCTGAGGCAGAGATGAAATAGCACCCGAGTTAGTACGCAATTTATAAATATGTGGGGGGGCGCATGGAGTGATTCAGTTTCCTTGCAAACATAGAGGAAGCCGAGTTGCTATGTAACAAAAATGTGGCTTTTGACCAGCGGAGAGCTTTTTCAGTTTTTTTTGGGATAGCAGAGTATTCAATTCTAAGCGCTTTTGAGATAGTAACTGTTTATTAAGAAAAGATGGTTTAGCAATATGACTTCGGTAATGTGCTTCCAATTCTCGGGTAAGAAGCAGAATTTGCTGCCATCGTTTTCTATTTTTGGATGAAGCCATAGAAATAAGGCGGCCTCGTAAGACCGCCTTATGGGCTACCCATAATGTGGCTGGAGAAATATCAGGAGTCGAATTAGATTGAAAATATTCCAAAATAGATGCAGCTACTTCATGGCGGGAGTCAACATCCGTAAGCATAGAATCATTGAGTCTCCATGAGAAGGGAGTGGGTGCAAGTCCCATACATGTGATAGACAAGGCTATAATATTGTGATCCGACCAAGGACTCAAGTGGATGTTCGCTATCCTAGAGTTTGCTAATAAAATAGGGGTGCAATAAATATAGTCTAATCTAGCATAAGAGTCATGTGGGTGAGAATAAAATGAATATTCTCTAGCTCCTACATTATGCGCCCTCCAGGCATCTACTAATTGGAAGGCCTCTAGTCTTTTAGTAAGTGATTTTGGGAAGGCGTGGGAAGAGTGCAAGAGTGAGCTACGGTCCAAAAGAGGATTTGCTACCAGGTTGAAATCACCACCCACCAATAGATGGGGTGACAAAAATCTATCAAGAACATCAAAAAATTTTGAGAAAAAGGTAGCTTGTGCCGAATTCGGTGCATAGACATTTGCTATTGTAAGTTCTCGGCCTGAAAGGGTGCCCTTAAGAATAATAAACCTACTGTCTGGATCACGGTACACATGTTGAACCTCAAAGGGGATTGAATTATGCAGAAAAATGGCCACCCCTCTACTCTTGGAGGAGTGTAAAGTATAATACCCTTGTCTATAGGATTTGTGAAAATATGTCGGGTGTTTTGCGGCTGCAAAATGGTTTCCTGCAATAAAATAATTTTAGCCCCTAATCGCCTATACTGAAGAAAGGCTGTTTTGCGCTTGTTTGGCGAGTTGAAACCCTGGACATTATGCGAGATACATTGAATTGCCATAGTATGCAAAAATAATTACCATCAGCAAAAAAATATACATTGACAAGACATATACGCAAATTATTTGGCTAGATGTAAGGACCTTCAAGTCCATAGCAAATAGATTTACGGATAGCATCACCAGTCTGGGGGACATCCAGACCCCAAAATGGGGGACGTGACGTCCACACACCGGTATCAAGTCAATATCATGTACGAAATTTTTGAGGAAAAAAAAGACAAAAAACAGTAAAAGTGAAGCAATGATAGCTGCGACAATGAAAAGAGTAACTGAGAAACATGGATCAGGTATGCAATTAGCTGTACCTGAAAAAACAAAAAATTTCAACATCAAAGGGCCAATCGGGCCCAAACCCTGTCTCCATAACACATGAGAAACGGAGCCTTCACCCCCACAATCGGGCGGTGAGTCCCCCGGTCATGTCAGGAGGCAGGGTGGGGTAACGTGTCCAAGAGTTGAGAGGCCATGAATCAGTGGGCGATATTCAGAGGGCCCGAAGACCCTTGTTAGACTTAAACACATCCAGTTATCAACGAGAGAGCATATATAGTCTATATAAACACAGAAACAGCTCAACCGCGTCCACAAAAACACATATATATATCCCCAAGGTGTAGGGGGTGCTGAACAATAGACATCCCGTGGGTTGCCTCCTATCCCAATCAAGGGAAATCGCTGACCAGGAACATCGATGCAAGTAATAATAGGCAGGAAGGCATGGTCCCATCAGCCCAGTTCTTGTCGGGCCCTCCTCCTTTCCCTCCGTGGAGATGGAGTGTGCCAGATAGGAGAGACACGAGGTGTAGGGGGGGGACGTCGAGGTGTTGGGGCATCCGCCAGGCCCAACTTGGTCAGGATCTCTCTGCCCTCAGGAAGGGATGTAGCAATATATGTGCTCCCATTATGTGGAACTATCAACTTAAAAGGGAAGCCCCATTATATAACGGATACGAGCTGAAAAAAGAGCCGTTGTAACCTCCTTCATTTTCCTGCGCTTCTCCAATGTAGCCGG
The DNA here is from genome assembly GCA_951230385.1 of Staurois parvus. Lineage (NCBI taxonomy): Eukaryota > Metazoa > Chordata > Amphibia > Anura > Ranidae > Staurois > Staurois parvus. The sequence goes on from CATNWA010004174.1 coordinate 21,577, forward strand.
AGAAACATCTGGAAAAATTTGTAAAACCGAGCCTTCAAAGGAGATCGTTGAAGTGTTGCGAGCAGCTCTGAGTATGTCTTCTTTGTCAGGAAATCCTTTAGACACAGAACAATGTCCCTAGGCGTTTATCACCAGGGGGTTTAGGGCGCAGGGCTCTATGGATGCGGTCATAGGCGAAGGACCCGGGGCTGCGATCCGGAAGGAGTGATTTGAATAGCTTGGTAACGGTTTGTGAGAGATCAGAAACAGATTCCGGAATTCCCCTGACTCGCAGATTATTTCTGCGGTTGCGATTATCAAGGTCTTCAACCTGTGCCTGCAATTGTAAAAAGGCCGTGTGTAGATGATCATGTTCTCTGGAAAGGTCCCCATAGGCTAGGCTAAGTTCATCATGTTTAGTTTCCAAGCGATCGGTTTCTAGAGCCCAATGTGGCTATTTCCTGAGAGAGAACATTAGTGCTTTTGTGTAATTCTGATTGGAATTTGGCGGCCAATTTGGTGTACATGGTTTCCAAGCAAGATTCCAGGTCACCCTTTGTAAGTTGCTGTGCATCTTCACTGACCAGAGTTAATGAAGGAGTTGTGATATCACGCAAGGGTTCGGATGGGGATGCTCGTTCTGCGTCACCTAGAGACATGTTGCAAATCTCGTGTGTCTTAAGTAGATATGTAGTGAGGGACTTTTGAGCTTGTCCCTTCTTTTTTTTGGTGGACGGCATACAGAGAGTCTCCCGGGGGTGATCAACTGGAAATTGGATAATAAAAGGAGATAATGACCCCAGGGGACCTATAACGCCCGAATCAGGTTTAGGGTTGTATTTACATAAACGCTGTCAAGCCTATCCGAAAAAACTTTATATTGTAAGTACAGTTAGCAAGCCATGAGGATGTGGAGTGGACATAGGCCGTGGTGCACCCCATTAATAGCTCCAGGGTCTGGGATGAACAGGGGGGCAAGTATAGGATAGAGGATCCCTTATGATGGCCTAATAATCCTCCAGAGCAAGCATAGTCTGTCCATACATCCCTCCAGGGCAGTATACAGGCCTCAGGGGGTTTCTGGGCCCAGCAAAGGCCCCAATCACAGAGGAACGGGGTCCCTGGAGTGGTGAGCGGGAGCCCCGTCCCCCGAGACGTCAAAGGGGGATAGGATGGTCAGTGTCTACCAGCCTCCTGCACTCACCGTAGCTCGGATGTGAGGAGGAGGAGGTCCGGGCCGGATGCAGTAGGCCGCAGCCACGGGGAACGGCAATATGCTGCTCCGTCTCCTCCCCAGGTCCAAGGGATGCAGAGGATGTCACCAACGTCACAGGGGGGTCCGCCGCCGCCCGGATGATAGCGGATGCAGGCAGAAACCTCCGGAGTCACGGACCATGCGGCCGCGCTAGGCCGCGCGCATCCACCGCCACAGATGGCGGAGATATCCCCCAGGGCTTCTCTCCCAGGCACAGGGGAAGCACCCAAGGAGCCAGCCGCTCCGCCGTGGTCCGCAGCAGCACGGATGGCGGTGGATTGTGTAGGTCGGCGACGGAGCTCCGGATTATGCGGCCGCTCCGGTCGCCATCTTGGACACGCCCCGGAGCCGAGCTTTATTAATTAAATTTCAATGTGCTAAGTGAATTGGGGTAAACTGGCTAATGAAATTGGGACCGGAATGCACTTTATTTGAGGGGCTGAAATGTACTATATTTGGGAGGGAGATATAACAGATTTGGGCACCCTGGCAGCACCTATATTGTGACATTATATATATATATATATATGTAGGACCCAATAAAGGTATAATATTTTGGGCAGAATTGTCATTTTTTTACAACCGTGATACAACCCATCCATGAGAGGGGTAGTCTGGACCAGGATGTCATAAGATTGGTAAGGTGTGTTAACATAGGAGGGTAGTTAGCAGAATATAGAATATTGAGGTCTGCCATCAGCTTGGGTCCTTGTCACGGTGTGCCAGGCTTGTCTTCTCCATCACTGCAGCTTCCCCACCTCTCTTCCCTCTCATCCTGTGATAGGTGGGACTCAGTGTCACGTGCGCCCGGCTCACTCTCTTTCCACCCGCAGCACACAGCCGTGAAGCAGGATGAGAGGAGGGGACCACTGTGACCCCCCCCTCACCAGGAAATCCCGGCGGGGGGCCGCTGGGAGGTCTCTGCGTGCCCTCGGCAGGCGCAGGGCTTCCCGCGCTCGGCGCTCCCACCAGAGACAAAAGCCGCGCTCCCTGCGCATGGCTGGAGTGAGGGGGGACGTGTCTCGTTACCCCGGCAACGTGGTGCTGAGCCGGCCATTGCAACAAGGAAGTGTCGCGCGCAGCTTTTAAAAAGGCCAGCGTGAGACCAGGCTTGCTCTCTCCCTAATGCCGTCCGGACGTTCTCCCTTGG
>CATNWA010004175.1:0-15898 GCA_951230385.1 Staurois parvus
GACTTGTGTACAATCAGGGTGCCCATACATGGATCAAAATTCGGCTGGACCCAAGTATGGCCAGCTTAAGTTTGCTGTTGCTTTGGGTTGCTCTCCTCAATTGTGCAGTCACCAGGTTTGCAGGTGAAACTAAATTGCAACAAGAACTAGACAATAGAAAAAATCTGATAGACATTCACCCATAGTGCATCCACACACTAAGTGCTTTTTTTATTTCTTTTGAACTCTTTGGCTGCCAGGCCTTGCACTATATTTTTAAACTCAGGTGGCCAGACTATATTTTCCATTTTTCCTTTTTTTTTAAATTTGCTTATTTTTCCTTTACAGCTTTCAAAAAAGATTCCCAAACCATACATTTTCTGAAAGCAAAGGATCGGTAGAATAAAAAGTAGGTGTTGCTGATTTTTTAGGTCACAGTAGTAATAAAATAAAATAATATTTTTGCTAAAAGTACACCAAAACCATTATTAGCTATCACAAATACAGCATCAGCACATGTTTGTTTACAAAGCGTACGCAAATATGCAGGCTGCATATTTGCGTACGCTTGGCGTGAAGGGGTTAAACATAGGACCGATAGAATAAAAGAAGCTACTGGTTTTTAGGTCCTACGGTAGTTGCGTAGGTAGTTTATCAAAATGATATTTTTGCTAAAAGTATACTATATTCATTATTAGCACACACGCAAAGAGAGCAAAACGTACAAAATTCTTGCAAAGTTTCTACAAACTGTATTGTTAATAAATAATATATTTGTACATTTAAAATGTTTCCTTTTTGTGAAATGGAGGCACAAGGAGAAAAGTACAGCATATTTACTGTGGGCAAAAGACAAAATCACTTTTAAATATTTTATTTTGGGTGATGTAAGTTTCATCAGGATTAATTCCACTGAAAAAATTACAAAACTTTACCCTACATTGAAAAGGATTCATGAGCTGGTACATGAAGTCTCTGTGTTTTCACAATCCATAGTAGTATTGTATTCAGTTTAGGAAACATACAAACCTGTCCAATGTAACCACAGTCAGTCGTATCTCCACCCCCCTTTATCTCTTGTGCAGTAAATGAAGAAACCATAGTGTTGGATTGCTTTGGGTTTAGTACATATGCTATCTGGTCTCACCAAAATATTAAAATTTTTCTCCTCTATACTCCAACCAGGATGGCTCCTACCATGAAGATGTTGGCTACGGTGTTAGTGAGGGACTGAAATCTAAGGCACTATCCTTGGAAAAGGCTCGCAAGGAGGCGGTTACTGATGGATTAAAGAGAGCACTCAAGTAAGAGAGACACCTGAGCTGGGTGCTTCAGTCACACTTCTGATTTTTCCAGCTATTCTTTTGTACTATCTGAGGCATATTTGGCTTGCTTAAATACATCAGTAAATATGATATGCAGATATTTTAAATAAAACATGATGTGAAGGGTGTGCATGATCTGCTTTCTTTCTGAAATATGTTATTTGTTTGCTGCCACACTTACCAAGGGCATATATCAGGAATTATGACTTCGCTACCCGCAGGCATATTCAAGGCCACGAATTGGAAACTAGTGAAGCCTGGGACCAGACTTTTTAGAATACAATTAGAAATGGCAGATCACATACTTTTTTTTTTTTGCATTTGGAGATTATTAGACAGTGTTAAAACCCGTCAGGAATTTATTGCTAAAAAAGAGAAACAGTTTGTATTCATTCCATAGACCTTAAAGCTTTTATTGAGCTAATTTCTTTATAGTATGTCAGGGGACACAGAACATCTTCCAATCCATTGCGATAGAGTTATGCTGCCACCTTCAGGTGATTGGACTATGGCAAAAAAACAAGACAGGAAGTCCTCTCCAAGGCATATCCCTTCCCCGTTAGGCAAAGTTTCATGTTTATTTTCTTGTGTGTTAACTACTTGCCCTCCAGAGGAGTTACCACCTGTAAGGGAATTACCGTGAGACGGCTGGCGAATACACGTGGGCATGCGCACAGAAATGCGCGAACGTGCACACGCAGTGAAGATTGGCGCCAGACGGACTATTTAAAGGGTGCCTCTGCCTGTGCTGAGTGCTGACTGGTCTTCAGCTGTTCCCCGTTTCCTGCTTGTTCCTGTGTGATTCCCTTGTGGCTGACCCGGCTTGTTCATGACCTGACTCTTGATTGCTTTCCTGCTTGATTCTTGTTCCTGACTTCGGCTCTGCTCCTGACTTTTGGCTTGCTTATGGTTTGGTACCTCGCTGTCCACCCGTTGACCCCAGCTATTCCTATGACATTGCTCCTGTCTCCCATCCCAGCTTCCTCCCTTGCTCTGGTGCACGCCTGTCTACCTTGATCACATGGAGAACCAACTACCAGCCAAGCCAGATGTTTCAGCAACCATGGGTCCCTCTGCAGTCTCAGATATAAATACTCAGAGACAGAGCTCAGCATAATTTATGGAACTTTTCCTCTACCTGAACCCCGGGTGCCAATACCTGAATATTTTACGGGAGACCGCAGGAAGTTTCGACCCTTTTGTAGTTCCTGTGAGCTATATTTTTCTCTGCTACCAAGAACTTTTCCATCACAAAGCACCAAAGTGGGATTCATTATTTCACTCCTTCAGAATAAACCCCAATCCTGGGCACACCACCTTCGTGAGCAACATGATCCGGTTCTAAATTCTACGGGCTCTTTTTTCTCAGCCATGTCACAACTTTACGCTGATCCTTTCCGTCATCAGACTGCAGAATTTATGCTCAGCAAGCTACAGCAAGGCCAAAGGCCTATAGAGGACTATGTGACTGAGTTCTGTTTATGGAGTTCTGACACTCAATGGAACGAGTCTGCTCTCCGCCATCAGTTTCGCCTCGGTCTCTCCAACACCTTGAAAGATGAACTTGCCGGAGTAGGGGTACCAACCATGCTAGAGGACCTGATAAACCTAGCCATTCAAATCGACCGACGGCTCTGGGAAAGGCAGGGTGAAAGAACTAGCAGGGGTCTCTTGATCTGCTCTGAAATAGAGACTCCTGTCCCCTCACCCATTGCTGTCGCATCAGACATACTCTCCAGCAAAAGGGGGCATTGTAATTCTCCTCGTAGGAGCTTTTGGAGACCACCTTTATCCTGTGCTGAACGTCTTCAATGACAAAACTCCAACCTCTTCCTCTACTGTGGTGATGCGGGTCACCATGTACTGACATGTCCAGTGAGACCTCCTAAGCCCTCTCCTATCTGGTTCCATATGATGCACCCACAAGAAACGAGTCAAACGCACCTCTCCTTCTTTCTTCACTCGCAACTTGCTGAAAGAACTATTACTGTACTAGCAATTATAGACTCTGGTGCCTGTAGCTGTTTCATGGATTCTACCTTTGCTAATAAATACAATATCCCTCTCTGTACCAAGAAACAAAGATTTTCGGTCCATCTGGCTGATGGCTCTGGTATCAGTTCTCGCCCAGTGACGCAAGAGACTATGCCAATCTTCTGCCACTCATCCTCAGGACATCAGGAACTTCTATGTCTGGATGTCAGAACCTCACCAATGTTTCCGGTCATTCTCGGCATGCCCTGGCTAAGGGAGCACAACCCATCCATCAAATGGCTCTCTGGGGAAATCCTCCTTTCTTTCGAATACTGTCAGACTCATTACATTCCAAAGGAACCATGTTCAGTGACTCCTCTTCTTAGTATCCATCCTGATTCAAAGATGATGAAACTTGTCCCTACCGCCTACCATGAATACTTGGATGTATTCAACAAAAAGAGTGCCAATACTCTTTCCCCGCACGGACCCTACGATTGTCCTATTGAACTCCTGCCTGGTGCCAAGATCCCTTTTGGGTGAATTTACCCTCTCTCTCCGAATTGGAACTAGAGGTCCTCCAGAATTACATAGATGAAAGCCTGGAAAAGGGGTTTATTCTTCCCTCCTACATCACCAGCGGGAGCTGGCATCTTCTTTGTCGAAAAGAAAGATCATACTCTTAGACCATGTGTGGACTATTGTGATCTAAATAAAAATAACCGTCAAGAACTGCTATCCTCTTCCTCTGATTCCTGAATTGTTCCAAAGGCTACGAGGGGCATGTGTCTTTTCAAAACTAGATCTGAGAGGTGCATACAATTTAGTCAGAATTCGTGAAGGGGATAAATGGAAGACGGCCTTTCGAACACTCTTTGGGCACTTTGAATACCTGGTTATGCCATTTGGCCTTTGTAATGCCACATCAACATTCCAACATTTCATTAATGATATATTCTGGGACTATCTTGATTTATTTATCATTGTCTATTTGGATGACATCCTAGTCTTAAGTTCAATAGAACAACACTGGGACCATGTGAAGAAGATACTGGGTAGGTTATGCCATCATCGCCTCTATGCCAAAGCTGAAAAGTGCGAATTTGAGATACAGACCATTCAGTTACTCAGACTTGTGATTACTCCCGATGGCATTGCTATGGATCCTCAAAAAGTGACCTCTGTATTAGAGTGGCCCGTCCCAGGAGGCACGAAGCGGTACAATGCTTTGCTGGAGGGAACTTCACACCCTATCCTCATTTTTACGGATCACAAAAATCTGGAATACTTGAGAACTGCAAAACGCCTAAGGCCACGGCAGGCAAGATGGGCACTTTTGTTCTCTTGCTTTGTGTTTCACTTGACATAATGTCCAGGATCAAAGAACGGCAAACCAGTGCGCTCTCACGCATGTTTCATGACCCAATAGTATCATCTGAACCTGACACGATCCTGCCAGCTAAACACTTTTTACTCCTGCAAGCAGACCTTGTATCACATATAAAGGAAGCGGTTGATGATCATCCACCCCCCTTGGAAATGCATCTTCAGCTAAGGGACGGCCTCTGTATCTGCATAAAGAACAGATTTATATACCGGAAACAACTCAGGACTCTCATTCTTAAAAGATGCCTTGATCATCCTTTAGCGGGTCACTTCGGGATCCACAAGACCTCAAATTTGGTCTCCTGTACCTTCTGGTGGCCAAACTTAATGAAAGATTGTAAAAATTATGTTAGATCTTCCTCGATATGCCTCCAAAACAAGTCTGATAGAGCCAAAACCTGGGGCCTATTGGAATCCCTTCCAGTACCTGAAAAACCATGGAGTATGATTTCTCTGGATTTTATTGTAGAGCTTCCCCCATCCGAAAGGGTTCACCACCATCTTTGTCGTGGTTGATCGTCTGTCAGAAATGGCCCATTTCATACCCCTGAGAGGGACTCCTTTTGCTGCTGAGACTGCTTCTGCTTTCATTAAAGAGATTGTGAGGCTACATGGTATTCCCAGCAATATCCTATCCGATCGGGGAGTGCAGTTCACTTCTAAGTTCTAGGAAGCTCTGTGTGAGGCACTAGAGATCAAACTTTGCTTTTCTTCTGAGTATCATCCACAAACGAATGGGAAAACTGAGAGGACAAGCCAGACCCTTGAACAATATTTATGATGTTTCTCTTCTTACTCACAGGATTATTGGGTGTCTCTCCTTCCATTGGCAGAATTTGCATATAACAATTCCATCCACTCTGCTACCAAACAGTCCCCCTTTCATGTCAACTATGGATACCATCCTTCCTTCCTCTCTGATATGCCGGGGGAACCCGCTGTCCCGGCGGTACAAGAAAGGCTGGATTTCCTCAATAGGAATGGTCAAATGTTACGAGAAACTATTTTAGAGGCTCAAGCAAATAACAAGAGATTATTTGACAGAAAAAGAAGGGGGAATCTGAATCTGAAACCAGGAGATAAGGTTTGGCTATCCACAACAAACGTGAAATTGAGCTGCCCTTCAAAGAAGCTTGGTCCAAGGTACCTGGGACCATTTACAATCAAAAGAAAGATTAATCCTGTAGCTTTTGAATTAATGTTACCAAAGAATATGAAGATCCCTCCAGTATTCCATGTCTCTTTATTAAAACCAACAGTCCCAAGTCTATTTCCGGATCAAGGTCCAGAATCTCCTGCTCCACTGCTTGTCGAAGGTAATGAGGAATATGAAGTAGAAGCCATCCTTGACTGTAGAAAGAGAGGTGGTCAGACCCAGTTCATCAAATGGAAAGGCTACGGTCCAGAGGATAATTCCTGGGAACCATCCGCTAATGTCCATGCTCCACGGTTAGTGCAAGCTTACCTTCATCTTCATCCTGAAAAACCAGCTTTAGTAGGCATCCGGAGGCTGCCCCTAAGGGGGGGGCAATTAACGGAAATTTCCCATGAGACAGCTGGCGAATAGACATGCGCACAGAAATGCGCGATTGCACACACGTACGTGCACACGCAGACGGACTATTTAAAGGGTGCCTCTGCCTGTGCTGAGTGCTGACTGGTCTTTGGCTGTTCCCCGTTTCCTGCTCGTTCCTGTGTGATTCCCTTGTTGCTGACCCGGCTTGTTCCTGACCTGACTCTTGATTACTCTCCTGCTTGATACTTGTTCCTGACCTTGGCTCTGCTCCTGACTTTGGCTTGCTTATGATTTGGTACCTCGCTGTCCGCCCGTTGATGACCCCGGCTATTCCTAAGACATTGCTCCTGTCTCCCATCCCAGCTTCCTGCCTTGCTCTGGTGCACGCCTTGCGATCTACCATACCAGCTCTGCATATCGCTACTGTTCCTGAATCGGTGGTCCATCAGTCTTTTAAGGACTCCAGCTGCAAGTGCTGCAAACAACATCTGCTGGCACTCTTGTCCCCCTGGTCCCTAGACACCCTTTGTTCCAGTGGGGTCAGGGCTAGTGACACAAGTGAGGCCGACCTCGTCATTTCAGTCTCCAATCAGGTACGGACTTCGGTGGGCATTTTGACACTGGGGGGAACTGATTTGGTGTCACTGACATCTCCAGTGACACCAATACAGTGATCAGTGCTAATAAAAAGCACTGACACTGTACTAATGACACTGGGTAGGAAGGGTTTAACGTGGGGCTATAAAGGGTTAACAGTGTGCTGATTTACTGTGTGCTGTGTCTGTGTGCTTCACTGTAAGAACACTGCTTTGCATGGCTGTACTGTGCACAGCCATTCTGAGCAGTGTGCACGAGCTGACAGGAAGGAGAACTGTTTTGTTTACAAACCGTTACCCCCCCCCCCCCCCACCCCTGTTGGAGATCCTTAGCAATCAACGGGCACCGGCGAGTAATCACCGGTCGGGACCCAGTGATTGACAGCCGAGGCCGTGAATGGCGGTGCGGGTAGGGCGCGCGTGCCTCGCGTGTGCCCCCTACCCGGAAATGCAAAATCACATATATATACATGATTTTGCACACCCCTGCCACCCTGTAGCAGCATATCTGCTATAGGGCGGCAGGAATGTGGTTAAATGTTGGTCATGTCTCTGAATGAAAATAGCTGTATTCATAGCATAGGGAGTTGAATCCCTGAAGGCCCTATGTGGTAAAGCCCGCTGTCATAGGTGAGGATTTGACCTCCCTGACCTCCCATGGTATGGCTAGTGCCTTGGGGTAGCCCCTCTGCTGACACCTGTGCCATGACTAATAACACCCCCCCCCCCCCTCCTCCAGGAGGAAGAATGGTTTTGTTTTATTTTTTACTTTTTTTTTTCTATAAATTTACGTGTAGTGTTTTATAGGAGCTCCTGAGCCGCCCTGATGGCTACATAGTGGAGTTGGAGCTTAGGGGCAATCTGGATAGTTCTAGGTTCCAAATGCAGAGGGCATAGAGCTTCCTTTCCATCCTCTGCATTCCCTCTCCAATGGCCAAGCTGTGGACGCAAGACTCGACTCGGCCAATGACATCACAGGTATGGGGTGTAGCTTCCTAGTGGGGCCATATTGGTTACTATGATTTCCAGAGACCAACGAGCGGTGTGAACAAACAGGCTTTCTCCTTAGTTTGGGAAGGGGAGAATGGGGATGAGTAGGTCCACAATACAATGGCTCATAGCTGCAAGCTGAAATTTCACAGCTTCCCCCCATGTTTACTGCTTTCATATATAAACAGAAGAATATTCCCACACTTAGTGCATAAAGTGAAATGTGACCGTAACACACACAAAAAATATCTTAATACAAGAAAAATATTACTTAAAAATAGGTGTGCTATCAATTATAAAAACAAAATGTGTCATATTAAGTATACATACAGTACGTATACTTAATATATGACATTTTTTTTTTATAATTGATAGCACACCTATTTTTAACCTCTTCACGCCGGCCGCATACAAATGTCTGGCCTCCCGGCGCTTCACCACTTATATTATTTGGTTTCACATATCTTGCGGTATAGAGAATAGGTGATAGCAGCTGACTCACTAGGTTCTGTGGAGCGCAGGGGGATTTTTGTATTTTATTGCAAATGTGCGGCTGCTCGGCGTCTAGGCCCAGATGCCGGGAGGCCGCACATTTGCGTGCGGCTAGCGTGAAGGGGTTAAGATATAAATAAGGTATTCAGTGTTGCATTTGACATATTTTTGTCTGTAATACTTGAATCCAGAGTATGGTTGAGAAAAGAGAGAACCACAGATTAGAGCACTGTGGAAACACTGCAGTTCATTGTTTTTAAATGTAAACTAATGTACCTAGGCAAGAAGAATCCCTTGATAGAGTACCATATTTGGGGTGGAGTGTTGGCCAGCACCACAGAGGAAAAAGATATGGCTGTACTTGACAACTGCAAAATGAGCAAACAGTGTGGCCATGCAGTGGGGAAAGCAAATACATTTTTAGGATGCATCACAAGGGTAAATTGCTGCTCTCACCTCCACTCTAAACTCTAACTTCAACAACGCATAGACTTCTGGTATCTCTGAACAAATAGTGTATATATTTTGGTCTGTTTGTGTTGATTGATTCTTACCTCTTGTTGCACTTCTTTTATTACTCTGGCCTGTGTCTGGTCTGCGTTTGAGAAACATCCCCCTAATTCATGTGACCCTTATCAGTTCCTAATTGGGGTGGAGAAGAGTTGCTCATTTGACCATTTCCCTATAAATTTAGATCAGCTCATGGGGGGAGGGCACAGTCACAGAAGGGGTGCAGTTTTCTGCGTGAGTGCGGTTTTTGCAGGAGTGGCAAGCTGCAGTTGAACACAGCGGTTTTTGCAGGAGTGGCAAGCTGCAGTTGAACACAGCAGTTTAACTCAAGCAGCAGGAAGATACAGCAAAGAACTCTACTGCAGGCTGGATAGGCTGCAAGCAAACACCCTGGGAAACATCTCCTACAAGTCTGAGTCCCACTCCACCTACCTTTTAATATGCCGTCTCTACTCCTTCTTTTCATATTACTATCCTGCGTTCCCAAAATCTCATTTCCTTACCCCTCTGCTCCACCCCAAAGATTACACCTCTCACACTCACTGTTACCATCTCCCCATCTCCCTACTACTGCTCTCATCACCTTCTGCTGATACTTCACTCACCTGCTGACCCAAACACCAGGACTGGAAGGCATGCGCGCTCGTGTACATCCCGCTCCCATGTTACTTTTCTCACCCTTCTTCTCCTAACCTCTGGGGATATCTCCCCAAATCCTGGTCCTCCAGTATCTCACCCCCACACCAGCCACCCTCTTTCCTCTGGGAATAGCTGCAATCCCCCCAATCTAATATCAATCCCCGTGCTCCAAAAAACCACCATCCCTTTTTCATGTGCACTCTGGAATAACCGCTCTCTGTAATAAGCTCACCTCTGTCCATGACCTTTTTGTCTCCCGCTTCCTTAACCTACTAGCAATTACAGAAACCTGGCTTCAAGCAGCAGATTATTTTTCTCCCGCAGCACTTTCTTATGGAGGCCTTCTCTGGACCCACTCACCCAGACCCAGTGGTCGGAAAGGAAGTGGGGTTGGTTTGCTTCTATCCCCACTGAGCACCTTTCAAGTCCTCCCTAACCCTCCCTCTCTATCCTCTTCTTTCGAGACTCACTGCATTCAAATGTTTTCTTCCATTTCTCTGAGGATTGCAATGATCTATCGGCCTCCTGGACCGGTGTCCCGCTTTCTTGATGATTTCTCTACCTGGCTACCCTACTTTCTTTCCTCTGAACTACCCACTATCATTCTTGGAGATTTTTAACATCCCCATTAATGTCAACAACCCAGCTACATCCCAACTCTTCAACCTAACCTCATCTTTTGCCTTAGCGCAATGGACACAGTCTTCCACTCATTCTGAAGGGAATACATTAGACATTGTTTTCTCCCATCTTTGCACTCTCTGCAACCTCACAAACTCCCCCTTTCCTCTCTCTGATCACAATCTCATCACCTTCACAGTGTCCTCATCTTCAAACACTTATCATTCCAAGCAGCAAATAATTACCCGCAGAAACCTTCACAACTTGAACCCTGCTCCTTTCCACTCTGCAACTGACCGCCTCTATGACAGATTCTCTCCCCTATCCTGCCCTGACCTGGCCACTACTGTCTACAACACTTTGCTTTCATCCACACTAGACTCACTTGCTCCTATAACGCCACAAAGCATCAGGCCCTGACCATTACAACCTTGGCAGACTGACGACACCAGAAATCTTAAACAACATAGTCGTGCACTGGAGCGATTGTGGCGTAAAACCAAATCTCACCAAGCATTCACCCTATATAGCAGCAATGGGAGGCCATACAGCACCCTATGACAAAATGGAACCCACCAGCAGTGTGAGGAGACCTGAAAGTGGCACATGGCAGAGTGTGGCGATGGAGACAGCAGCAATGGAGGCGCGTACAGGGACCCCAATGACACACTCTGGACCTGGCAGCAGCATAGAGGAGGCGGTACAGGGCCCATGACAGATTACGGGCCTGGCAGCAGCATGAGGAGTCGGTACGCGGGGCCCCATGGCAGATTAACGGGCCTGGCAGCAGCAATGGGAGGCCCGTAATCTGCCAGCACCCTATGACAAAATGGAAACCCACCAGCAGTGTGAGGAGACCTGAAAGTGGCACATGGCAGGAGTGTGGCGATGGAGAGACAGCAGCAATGGAGCCGTACAGGGACCCATGAGACACTCTGGACCTGGCAGCAGCATGAGGAGGCGGTACAGGGGTCCCATGACAGATTACGGGCCTGGGGCAGCAGCATGAGGAGTCGGTAACGGGGGCCCATGGCAGATTACTGGCCTGGGCAGCAGCAAATGGGAGGCCCGTAAATCTGCCAGCACCCTATGACAAAATGGAACCCACTCCAGCAGGTGTGAGGGAGACCTGACAAGTGGCACATGCAGAGTGTGGCGATGGAGACAGCAGCAATGGGAGGCCGTACAGGGACCCATGAGACACACTGGAACCTGGCAGCAGCATGAGGAGGCGGTACAGGTCCCATTGGCAGATTACGGGCCTGGCCAGCAGCAGCAATGGAAAGGGCCCGTAATCTGCCCAGCACCCTATGAACAAAAATGGAACCCAACCAGCAGTGTGAGGAGACCGGGAAAGTGGCAAATTGGCAGAGTGTGGTAGGCGAATGGAAGACAGCAGCAAGTGGGAGGCCGTCACAGGGACCCATGAGACACTCCTGGACCTGGCAGCAGCATGAGGAGGCGGTAGCAAAAGTGGCCCCATGGCAGATTACGGGCCTGGCAGCAGCAATTGGGAGGCCCGAAATCTGCCAGGCACCCTATGACAAAATGGAACCCACACCCCTAACAACTCCCCACCACACCCCCCATGCCCCAGCATGTGAGGAGACATGAAAAGTGGTCACATGGCAGGAGTGTGGCGCTGGAGACAGCAGCAATGGGAGGCCCAGTACAGGGACCCGATGAGACCCTCTGAGACCTGGCAGCAGCAATGAGGCGGCGGTACACAGGGGCCCATGCAGATTACGGGCCTGGCAGCAGCAATGGGAGGTCCCGTAAATCTGCCAGCAACCTATGACAAAAATGGAACCCACCAGCAGTGGTGAGTGATACCTGAAAGTGGCATCAAAACTTGGCAGAGTGTGGTGCGATGGAGACAGCAGCAGATGGGAGGGGCCGTACAGGAACACCCATGACACCACTCTGGACCTGGCAGTAAGCATGAAGGATGGCGGTACAAGGGGCCCATGGCAGATTACGGACTCTTGGCATCAGCAAATGGGAGGCCCCCGTAATCTGCCAGCACCCTATGACAAAATGGAAACCCACTCAGCAGTGTGAGGAAACCTGAAAGTGGCACAATGGTCAGAAGTGTGGGCGATGGAGACCCGGCAGCAATGGAGAAGGACTGTACAGGGACCCATTAGACACTACTGGACCCTGGCAGCAGCAAGAGAGGCGGTACAGGGCCCATGGCAAGAGTGCCGAAGCGTAAGCAACCTTAAATTGAATGCCATTACAAGAGGCCTATGGTTAAAAATAATAACATGTTTGGGCAATGATTCAATGGCGGATTTAGTCAAGTTGTGTCAGGAACTGGTGTTTAGAAAAAATCCAGACTAATCCACGCCTGAATTTCATTTTCACAAGCTGAGTCTCTCCACACTTGTGGGTGACAGTCGTGTTCCTCCGTGGAGTTACAATACCTCCTGCCCGCACTAAACACGCGCTCCGATGCCACGCCTAACTGGCCGGCGTGCATGACAGCCTTTCAAGGGCAAATTCAGTCTAGTGTTGGGGCCAAAGGTACAAGTTTCGTTGCCCAGTAGTCAAGGGGATTGTCTACCTCGGTTGGCAGGGTGCTGTCAAGTATGGGGTCCCAAAGCCCTGTTGTTTAAGGTCCTGATTCCAGGTCCACCTGATGCTGCTGCTGGCAGCTGCGAGCGGGTAGTAGTTTCCCCTCACTGCGCTGGTGAAGAAAGCTACTCATCAATCGACTGCAGACTGACGGCACAGCCGCTTGCTGGTGGAGCTGCCACTGCTCCTACCACCCCACCCCTCTCCTGCCTGCCATGGCAAACGGAACGCGAGCGCACAGGGCCCACAGTGTCTGAGGATGGACGTTTGGCGCAGAAAGGCAGAGACCAACTGACTACATAGATGGTTTTTATAGTACGTTATTTTGGCCTCCCTCTCAGCAGGTGTGAAAAAAGGCCACCATTTTTGAACGGTAGCGAGGGTCCAACAAGGTTGGACAGCCAAAAGTCATCCCTCTGTCTGATGGTTATTATTCGGCTGTCCACGCTACGCAAGCAAACCGGCATGCTATGGGCCATTTGTGCCAAGGAAGTGCGAGGGACTCCCTGCCTCCATCAACCACAGCATACTGCCACGGTGCGTCTGGGTCCATCTGTCTCCTCCTCCTCTACCAGATGCTCCTGCTCCTCCACTCCTGTCTCGCTGAGTGGAAAAAAAAACCACCCATTTCACTTCAATAATTCCTGAGCACCAATGTCCTCCTCTACCTCCTCCTCTTCTTTCCTGTCCTGCCCCCACAGGGGTCATGTGGCGTTTGAAGTCTGGTGCTCCCACGTCTACCGCACTCTCCCTGACCACCATTGTTTAACAGCATTTGTTCCAGACTGCAACAGAGAATGACGTCTTCATGGCCCATATCCTGCCGACTCACGAATAGCGTGGCCTCCTCAAAGGGCCTGAGCAAGCGGCAGGTGTCACGCATGAGCTGCCAATGGCTGACATCTAAGTTACACAGGGGATACCATTATCCCCGCTTGTAACATCAGGAAATCGGTGATGGCCTTTCGCTGTTCGTAAAGGCGGGTAACATATGTAGGGTTGAATTCCACCTGTGTTGCAAAACGTCACAGCATGAGGAGGGCGGTACAGGGGCCCATGTCAATTACGGGCCTGGCAGAAAAAAAAAAGCAATGGGAGGCCCCGTAATCTGCCAGCACCCTAAGACAAAAGTGGAACCCAACCAGCAGTGTGAGGAGACCTGAAAGTGCACATGGCAGAGTGTGGCGATGGAGACAGCAGCAAATGGGAGGGCCGTAACAGGGACCCCATGACACACTTACTACGGGCCTGGCAAGCAGCATTGAGGAGGCGTACAGGGGGCCCATGGCAAGATTACGGGCCTGGCAGCAGCAATGGGATCCCGTAATCTGCCAGCACCCTATGAACAAAATGGAACCCACCACAGTGTGGATGAGACCTGAAAGTGGCACATGGCAGAAGTGTGGCGATGGAGACAGCAGTCCAATGGAGGACCGTACAGGGACCCATGAGAACACTTCTACCTGGCAGCAGCATGAGGAGGCGGTACAGGGGGGGCCCATGGCAGATTACGGGCCCTGGCAGCAGCAATGGGAGGCCCGTAATCTGCCAGCACCCTATGACAAAATTGAACCCCACCACAGTGTGAGGAGACCTGAAAAGTGGCACATGCAGAGTGTGGCGATAGAGACAGCAGCAATGGGAGGCCGTACGGTAGGACCCATGAGACACTCTGGACCTGGGCAGCAGCATAGAGGAGGCGGTACAGGGGCCCATTGCAGATTACGGGGTCTGGCACAGCAATGGGAGCCCGTAATCTGCCAGCACCCTATGACAAAATGGAACCCACCAGCATGTGAGGAGACCTGAAAGTGGCACATGGCAAGTGTGGCGATGGAGACATGGGGGGGGGGGGGGGGGTGGCCCCCACTGGCCACGCTTGACATTTCTGGCCACATAGTCGACAGCTAGCAAAGCGGCAAACGTTTACTTCCCTCGGGCGGCTTGACGAAAAATGAGCCACACCAGCCGAGTAGGAGAACTTTGCACCCCGCAAACTCCTCACTGAGCAGACTGCTACTATCCTCCTCCGTGCACACCCATGACACCACTACTGGCCGTGGTGGTAGGCTGCAGTGGACAGGTGCTGTACAGATTCCGTGGCCGTTTGCCTCCCTGACACTAGGCTGCAGCACCCTGCGGGCCTCCTGGAGCAACCCATCCCGACTGTTTTTGCTGCGCTGCCAGAAGCTGTGGCACCCTCTTCTCCTGATGATGGAGGAAGCAACATAGCCTGATGACTGTTTACGAGGCTGGCCATGTGCGTATCATGGGCCCTCATCATCATCAATTTAGGGTCTCAGCGTCACTACTAGCCCCCTCGCTGCGTGTGGGACCAGGAGACAGACCTGTCTCTAGACCGGCTACCAGCCACTCTCCCCTCCCATACTCATCTTCGCCTGCTGCTGAAGAGGCGGAATGTCTCCCCCCGTTCCTGACCCCGCCCTCTGTTACTCTTCCTCACAGGTACAGTGGAGGCTTGAGCCCACAGCCATGCGATACTTTCGCGAGTTGGTGAGGGAACACCAAAGGACAGGGCAGTAGAGGACACTGATTTCAGTGGGCTTGCTCGCCGGGCCATGCCAACTAACGGTTGTGTCTGACTACCCACCGACCGTTGGCTGTAGGTGTCAGAGGTGACCTGGGAAGAGAAGACGACCAGAGCCAACCAATCGATGAACGGCAGGGTTGTCGGTGGAGACACGACCGCTGGATGACACCCTGGGAGCACTGGCCTTTTTTCTCTTCGAACTATTGCTTGCCTCGACCAACCCTTTCACTGCTGCCACGTCTGCTCGCTCCTGAAACATTGCTCGCCTCTGACACTTTAACTCCTCCTGCGTGATGGTCCTGACATACTCTTTAATTCACGATTCAGTGTCCCTGAGCAAGCGATTCTGTGTCCCTGAGTAACAATTCTGTGTCCCTGCGTAACATTCTGGTGTCCCTGAGTAAAAATTCTGTGTCCCTCAGTCAAACAATATCTGTGTCCTGTCCCTGATAACAATTCAGGGCCCTCAGTAACAATTTTGTGTCCCTCATAACAATTTTTGTCCCCCAAACAAATTTTGTGTCCCCCAGTAACAATTCTGTTCCCTAGTAACAAATTTTTTCGTCCCCAGTAACAATTCTGTGGCCCCCAGTAACATTCGTGTCCCCGAGTAAATTCTGTGTCCTGATAACAATTCTGTTCCCTGGGGGAAAAATTTTTTGTGTCCCTGATAACAAAACTTTTTCCCCTCAGAACAATCTGTGTTTGTCCCTCAGTAACAATTCGTGTTTGCCCCGGAAGT
>CATNWA010004176.1:0-18835 GCA_951230385.1 Staurois parvus
GTGGCCCTAAGTAATGATTCTGTGGCCCTCAGTAACAATTCTTATCCCTCAGTAACAATTCTGTCTGTCCTGAGTAACAATTCTGTGTCCCTAAGTAACGTTTCTGTGGCCCTAACTAACGATTCTGTGGCCCTAAGTAAACGTTTCTGTGGCCCTAAGTAACGATTCTGTGGCCCTAACTAACGTTTCTCTGTCCCTAAGTAACGTTTCTGTGTCCCTAACTCTCTCCCTGCATACAGCCAGGTCTGCCTCTGTTGAATGACTGGAGGCAAATGGAGATGTCAGGAATGGACTGGCCAGCAATGGTGGGACTCACCTGCCTTTTGATCTGCAGTAGCAGGGCTGGCCAGCGGGTGCTCCCAGCAATCAGAGACTCAACCTTTCAGCCAGCTAACACCTGGAACTGATTATACTGGTGTATTTAAGGGATGGCCAGACTTGTAGACTCTGCCTTGGTGTTGTGTTTTCTGTTCCTTTGCTGACCCTGCCTGATCTGAACCGCTGCTGACTTCTCCTGCTCTGATCCCGGCTCGCTCCTGACCATCCCTCCTGCTGACCCTCTGTACCACTGCTTGCTACCTGTTCTGATCCCTGGCTTGTGACCCTGACCATCCCTCTGCCTGACCCTCTGTACTACGCTGCTTGCTACCTGCTGAACCTGGCCTGTGACCCCGACCCATCTCCGCTTGCTCCCCCTGTACCTACCTGCCCTATTGATATTGACCCGGCCTGCCTGACGACGCTTGCTTGTATGTACTGTTATCTGTGGGTGGTTGGTTTGGTTTGTTTGCACTGTATTATGTTTTAGTATTGCACTGCGTTTATGTTTGTATGGTTAGTGTTAATAAATTATATTGTTTATCACATATCTGAAGTCTGCGTTTCCCTGCGTCAGTCACACACCTCTGGTCACACCTGGGAGCCCTGACATTACACCAAGGCCAATCCTGACCAGAAGTGGCTGCACAGGGAAGCCATCTTGGCTTGTTGCTGGGAAGGATGGATCTGGATGAGGTTGAGTATTTATCTCTGCTAGTGCTTGATGACAGAAAATATGCTTATCAGACTCTGAAGGAGTATCCCCGGGATGAACTGCTAGAATGTATACGGCTCGCTCATGTTCTAGTAGATCAGGGCACAGATTTCTCTATGGTGCAGCCATTGATTAAGGTTTGTGTTGAGTTGGTTTCATCTGGTTTCCCCCGAATGCAGGGATGAATTTTTGCCACCATTTAGTGCAGACCAGGTAGAGTCCCTGGTGTGGTTATTAGAGGATGATGTGGGTTACTTTCTGGAGCGTTATTCCACATGTTCACCACAGGTACTAAGAGATTGTATAAACGCAGTGCAGTCTTTGGTCAGACAGGCTTTGTGTAAGCTCAGCTTTGTTCAACCCATACTGCAGACATGGACAGACTTGTTGCACCCAGCCTCAGTCAGCTTACAAAGACCCAGTCCTGCTTCTAATCTATTTCCTCAAAGCTCTACTCCTGTATTCCCAACAACTCCCCCAGTTACAGCCCAGTATACTTGGCTATCTACCGCATGTCAGTACCCTGTTCCCACTCGCTGCACCTATCCTGCCTTTAACCCTGTAAAAAAAAGCCCTCTGTAGCAACTGCTCCCTCTCCTGTTCCATCCTCCAGTTCTTCTCTGTCTCCAGCTGCTCCATTCGTTTGCAGACCTGCGTTTACTTGCAGTGCTCCAGTAGTTAAAACCAGAAAAAAGCGAAAATTCTTTCCAACCAATACCATCCTGCCAGTATCCAAACCGGTGAACCTGCCTTCCGTGGTTCAGCCTGAAATCTACTCCTCTACTCAGCCTGAATCCTCTACTCAGCCTGATGCCTGTACTCAGCCTGATGCCTGTACTCAGCCTGATGCCTGTACGCCTGATGCCTCTACTCGGCCTCTCGGCCTGATGCCTCTACTCGGCCTGATGCCTCTACTCGGCCTGATGCCTCTACTCGGCCTGCCTGATGCCTCTCTCGGCCTGAGCCTCTACTCGGCCTGAAGCCTCTACTCGGCCTGAAGCCTCTACTCAGCCGGACGCCGGCATTCAGCCTGATGCCTCTACCCAGCATGATGAACTGATCCAGCCTGACGATCCTATTAGGCCAGTTGACTCGATGCCCGCTGTTGATCCAGATGATCCGGTACCTGATCCGGTGCCCGCTATCGTGCCAATTGACTCAGAGCCCCGTGTCGTACCTGGTGACTCGGTGCCCACTGCCTTGCCAGATGACGCGGTGCCCGCTGGCGAGCCAAATGACCTGATGCCTGGTGACCCAGGGCCCGCTGTCATACCTGGTGACCCGATGCCCGCTGTCGAGCCAGACGATCCAATGCCTGGTGACCCGGTGCCCACAATGTACCTGTGACCCTGGTGCCCACTGTGACTGTTGACTCGGAGCCCACTGCCTTGCCAGATGACGCGGTGCCCGCTGTCGAGCCAAATGACCTGATGCCTGGTGACCGATGCCCGCTGTCCAGTCAGACGATCCAATGTCTGACCCAGTGCCCGCGGTCATACCAGTTGACTCGGAGCCCACTGCCTTGCCAGATGACGCGGTGCCCGCTGTCGAGCCAAATGACCTGATGCCTGGTGACCCAGTGCCCGCTGTCATACCTGGTGACCCGATGCCCGCTGTCGAGCCAGACAATCCGGTACCTGATGACCCGGTGCCCACTGTCGTGCCTGTTGACTCGGAGCCCACTGCCTTGCCAGATGACGCGGTGCCCGCTGTCGAGCCAAATGACCTGATGCCTGGTGACCCGATGCCCGCTGTCCAGCCAGACGATCCAATGTCTGACCCAGTGCCAGCGGTCATGCCAGTTGACTCGGAGCCCACTGTCGTGCCTGGTGACTCGGTGCCTGCCGCTTTGCCTGGGGGCCCGAGACCTGTCGCTCCGCCTGGGGGTCCGGCGCCCGCCGCCCCGCCTGGGGGCCTGAGACCTGTCGCTCCGCCTGAGGGCCCGAGACCTGTCGCTCCGATCGCACTGGGGGTCCGGCGCCCGCCGCTCCGCCTGAGGGCCCGAGACCTGTCGCTCCGCCTGGGGGTCCGGCGCCCGCCGCTCCGCCTGAGGGCCCGAGACCTGTCGCTCCGCCTGGGGACCCCGGCGCCCGCCGCTCCGCCTGAGGGCCCGAGACCTGTCGCTCCACCTGGGGGTCCGGCGCTCCGCCCCGCTCGCTCCCGCCTGAGGGCCCGAGACCTGTCGCTCCGCCTGGGGGTCCGGCGCCCGTCGCTCCGCCTGGGGGTCCCGCCCTCCGCTCCGCCTGAGGGCCCGAGACCTGTCGCTCCACCTGGGGGTCCGGCGCCCGCCGCTCCGCCTGAGGGCCCGAGACCTGTCGCTCCATCCGGGGGGTCCGGCGCCCGCCGCTCCTGGTGACCCGATGCCCGCTCCGAGCCAGACAATCCGGTACCTGATGACCTGGTGCCCACTGTCGTGCCTGTTGACTCGGAGCCCACTGCCTTGCCAGATGACGCTGTGCCCGCTGTCGAGCCAAATGACCTGATGCCTGGTGACCCGATGCCCGCTTCCAGTCCAGCCAGACGATCCAATGTCTGACCCAGTGCCGGCGGTCATGCCAGTTGACTCGGAGCCCACTGTCGTGCCTGGTGACTCGGTGCCCGCCGCTTTGCCTGGGGGCCGAGACCTGTCGCTCCGCCTGGGGTCCGGCGCCCGCCGCCCCCCGGCGCCTGGGGGGTCCGAGACCTGTCGCTCCGCCTGAGGGCCCGAGACCTGTCGCTCCGCCTGGGGGTCTGGCGCCCGCCGCTCCGCCTGAGGGCCCGAGACCTGTCGCTCCACCTGGGGGTCCGGCGCCCGCCGCTCCAGGTCCAATGAGCAGTGAGGAAGCAAAGGTAAGCATAAGCTGCTGGTATTGTTACCATTAATCCTTTTGTTACCAAAAGCATTTTTTTAGTTTTTGTAAACATACTAAAATGCTAATTTGTAACTGAAATGCACTTAAAACCCACAAAGCATGATAGTTGCATTGTTTTATGGGGAACACTATTAGCACAACTATTCTCAAATCAATATTTTCAGTGAAAACTACATTCCAATAATTTTAGTAATGGTTGCATTTGTAATGGTTCCATAAATTATTAAAGGTGAGACTGAGCTGAATAAATAAATACCAATTATGTTAAATTTGTGTGGCCACAAAAACTACAATATCCAAAACTTTTTTTTTTTGGAACCTTTACAGCTCATCTATTTGGAGTTAAAGTAGAACAAAATGTAAAACCTTTTTTAAATTTAATTTTAGATAGCATAAGGGAGAGTGATAACCCTGATTTGACTGGTGCTACCTGGCCTAGTTGAAGGCTGGGAAAGTAGAGAGAGAGGCACAGTGTCAAGGGCCACCTGGGAATGTCAATCCAGAGTGTTCTTTGTATCATTATGTTACAATGCGTTTTGAGCCCCACTGTGTAAAAGTAGCACTAGGCCACAACACCTCCTGCTTTATTTTTGCTGCTCACCTTGTGGGTTAGGCATTTTGACCAAGATGGGATCCTTTTTTGCTACCAGGCAGCAAGGCCTAGCCATTGTCCTGTATATTGGCACCTTATTTTTTTTACTCCACTGTTTGTGCACTTCACCTTTTTTTTGTGTGTTTATTTTTCACTCCACAAGGATGGCAGGGTGTGGGTCTTTGGACCTACCTTGAAGTTATTGGGGGGATGTGTAGCCCTTAGGTTCCCTGCCTGGGGGGCTTCTCTTTGAGAAAGCCCTCATTCAGTACTTGGTGGTTGACTTTGGCTAGCCACAAGGAATAGAGGGGTCCACCAGGTGTTTTGGCTAGGTGGACCAAAGTGTCCTTGCCCCTGACTGTTTTTCACACAAGAGGTCAGAAATAAAGCTGATGTATTTTTGGGCCTCACAAATCCTCTTTCATCAGGATTAAGAAAAGAAAAGAAGATAACAACAATTGGACAATTCTCAACAATTTCAATTGGAAATTGAAAATCTATAACAATGATTAAAAATCTATGAAGGCATATAAAATATAACATTTTCACTGATTCATGTCTCTCAGGGCAGTACCCAAGTCTCCATCCCCCTTTTATGGCCAATTACTTGCATATAAGCATCAAAATGGGCACTTTTGGATTTAAGTTCGAGTTCCATAGACTTGCAACATTCATTAGGTTCAAATGTTCGATCACGAACTGAACATGGGGGTGTTCGACCCATCACTAAATAGGAGGGTCTGCACTTATTATAACCACCTGGTGCATTCACAGTGTTCTAATTAGGAAAGCTGCAGTGTCTGCATCCTTTTGATAGGTAAGTCAAAGGGAGCATCCAAAAATAAAATTCCCATTGCAGAGGACTTGTATCTTAGTGCAATGCAGTACTTACTACATTGAACAGAAGGATTTCAGTAGGGGTGAGTGAATCTACTCGAGTTCAGTTCACCAACCATTCAGCTAATCTTGTTTGAAATTTGGAAAACCCAAACTTAACACCATACCCAATGTCTATGGGAGGCAAATCCTGTTATTAAATTCTGGCCATTATAGGGCTAATAGGTCCACTACTGTCAAAAAGGCATTGAAATCTGGGCAATGCTGCGGGGGACATGTATCAATGCAAAACAGGGTCTTTTCATGCAGTCTTGAGGGCAGCATTGCAAATAGACAAATTCTTTAAATAAAATGCTTTAGGGATGCAGCACTTGATGTTAAAGCACAGTGGGATTTTCATGGACAGTCTCAGTGGCAGAATACACTAGTAGCACATTTTTGGCTGTGGAGTTTACTATTTTTTAATAAATTAGCTTGGCTCATACACTCATCGGCCACTTTATTAGGTACACCTGTTCAACTGCTTGGTACACAAATTGCTAATTAGCCAATCACATGGCAGCAACTCAATCCATTTAGACATTTAGACATGATGAAGGCGACTTGCTGAAGTTCAAACTGGGTATCAGAATGGGGAAGAAAGGGGATTTAAATTACTTTGAATGTGGCATTGTTTTTTGGACCAGTCTTTGTAAACCCTAGAGATGGTTGTGCATGAAAATTCCAGTAGATCAGCAGTTTTAGAAATACTTAGACCAGTCCGTCTGGCACCAACAACCATGCCACATTCAAAGTCCTGGGGGCAGGCACACTGCACATGCCTGAAAGGACGCCATGTTGCGTCCACCCGGAGGGATGAGCTGTTCGCCCGGCCGACATACAGCTATAGGCCGGGCGGCAACTGGTTGAGGGGGCAGTCATTTTTCATTGCTTAAAGTAAAAAAAAAGAAAGAAAGAAAAATTAATTCAAATACTGTGCCGGGGTCCCCTTAAACTACCTTCAAAGTTGCACATCTGTACAATGTATAGAACCTGCTGCAGCAGGACTGACTTTTTTTTTTTTAACCACTTGCCCTCCTGAGGATTTACCCCCCTTCCTGACCAGGCCATTTTTTATGTTATGGCTCTGCGTTACGTTAACTGACAATTGCGCAGTCATGCAACACTGCACCCAAATTAAATTGATGTCTTTTTCCCACGAATAGAGCTTTCTTTTGGTGGTATTTGATCGCCTGTGCGTTTTTAATTTTTTGCACTATAAAAACAATTTTGAGAAAAAAAAACTATATTTTTGACTTTTTGCTATTAAACATTTCCAGTAAGAAAACTAAAAGAAACAAAGACCAAAATGTATTCTGCTACATGTCTTTGCTAAAAAAAATCCCAATACGTGTAAATTAATGGGTTTAAGTAAAAGTTATAGCGTTTACAAATGGCTGTATATATACTGGGATTTTTTTTTTTTATTTTTACTAGTATTGGTGGCGATCAGCGACTTATAGCAGGACTGCGGTGGACATTCTGACATTTGGGGAACTGACTTGGTGTCACTGACATCCCCAGTGACACCAAATATAGTGATCAGTGCTAAAAAAAACCCACTGACACTGTACTAATGGCACTGGGCAGGAAGGAGTTAACATAAGGTGCGTTCAAAGGGTTAACTGTGTGTGTTTTACTATGGGACAGTGTTTTGTGTGTTTCACTGTAAGCACACTGCTTTGGATGCCTGTGCTGTGCACAGCCATTCAAAGCAGTGTGCCCGAGCTGAAAGGGAGGAGAACTGTTAATAAATAAAACCGTTCTCTTCCCTGTCGGAGATCCTCGGTAATCACTGGGTATGAATATATATACGGGAATTTGCACACCCGTGTCGCCCTGTAGCAGTGTTTCTGCTATAAGGTGGTCGGGAAGCGGTGAAAGACAGTTTTATAAAAAAAAAAAACAACATGGTGTCCCCCCCCAATCCATACCAGACCCTTTAGGTCTGGTAGGAAAGTTAGGAAGGACCCCACAGTAAACAATTTTAAAGTGTGTGGGGTTCCCCCTAATAGACATACCAGGTCCTTTAGGCCTGTTAGGACTTTTAAGGGGAATCCCACCCAAAAAAAAAATGAGGGGGAAAAGAGTGGGGTCCTCCCTAAATTCCTACCAGACCCTAGATCCAAGCGCAGGCCTGGCAGGACAGCAGCTTACCAGGCCACGTGCCCTTGGCATGGGGACGCTGTCCCCATGCCAATGGGGACAAGGGCCTCTTCCCCACAACCCTGTCCTGGTGGTTGTGGGCATCTGCAGGTGGGGGAGCTCATTAGTATCAGGGTACTCCTTTAAATAAGGAGGCACTACAAGAATGCACACAATACTTTTTTTTTTTTTTAGCACAATGACAAATTTCTTTGTAAAATGACATTTTTTCCATTGCTCTCTGAGATACATGCAGTGTTTTCTGGTTATTGTTCTAAAGTTCACACTGACAAGCAGCATTGAAGACTTTGCAATAAAACTAATCTTTCCTCCACTCCTCTTGGTAGTGTGTTTGTATCTATCCAGCTTCCTGAAGGCATACATGCACGACAACTGAGAAAAACACATTTTATCATGAAGAAGGTAAAAACTGACAAAGAAGATCTAGTAATGAAAACACTTTTGTCAGAAAAGGCTGCATACCAGTTTTAATTTTTAACTTGTTCAGAAGTATCACCTGCTGACTGCATTATTTGGGCCCAAATTCAGGTGTTTATTTACTGCGTTAAATAATAATTTCACAGATATTACTTTTATCTTTGCTTCTAGTGGTAGGTGGTTTTAAAAATCCTTCAATCACTGTGGCACAGGAAGTAGACGGCCTACACATATAGGGAAAGACCTGGCAATGGAGAGTAGAACAGGTGAGTTTAACAATTCAAATGTATCCATAGGCAAAGGTTGCACATTAGACTGATAATATCTTCTCATTGGGGATCACCAGATAGCTTATAGCCAAACAAGAAGTGAGAGGAAATTCCTACAAATTAAGGGAATTCCTTGGGGACCCCCAGGTTATCAGAACTAGCGTTCCAATTGGAAGATTTCTCCTCTGTTACTTTTATGGTGACAACCTAAAATTAGTTATTTTCTTTTACTTTCACTTTCAATGATAATGGTAAACAAAACAAATAGAAAGGGCGAACCTTTTAACAAGAGCACAGACAGCAATAAAAACTGACAGGGGTTTTGATACCTCTCCACTCTATCCAAAACTAAAAAAAAGTTTTGCCTTTAGTTATACTTTAAGGAATATATTCACATTAAAAATAAAATATTCCTTGAGAGAGGCCTACATCTCAAAATTGCTATATATGTTACTACAAAGGACCCCCAGTTCTATGGAACTTTAAAGGCATCAGTCTATAAGATTAAAAGGTTAACATAGATCTTTATTGTGTGTCAATATGTAAAATTCCAAACATATAAAAAAAAAACATATGGAAATGGCTATTTATGAAAGTCACATTCATTAACCATTAGCCGCCCGGCCTATAGCCATTTGGCGGCCGCAAAAATGCTTTAGCTTTCTGGGGTGTACGCCATTTGATGTCCTCCCGCACATGCGCAGTTCGCGCGGTTGCAGAGCCGCGTAGCGGTGCGATCTGTCACCCGCAGAGTACCTCGGACACGGCCGATGACAGATCTGAGTACCGGCCCCCGTTGCCGGTACCATGTGACCTGCTGTGATCAATCACAGCAGGTCACATGACAGTTGTATACAATGGATGGCTTCATTCATGCCATCCATTGTATACTAGTGCCTAGCTGTGAATGGTCACAGCAGGTCACATGCACATGTCATGTGATTAGCTGTGGCCAAATCACAGCTAAGCACAAAAAAAAAAAAAAAAAAAACCTGAATGAATCAATGTCATTCAGGTAAATGCTTGCTTATAGCAAAGTAATTCTTTGCTATAAGCAAATTGTGTAAAAAAAAAAAAAAAAATACTATCACTTCCCCAAAGTAGTACAATGTTACTATGGTAAGTTTAAACTTTTATAACAGAAACAAAGTAAAATGTGTTTTTTTTTTCAAAATCTTTGGTCTTTTTTTGTTAATTTAGCAAAAAATAAAAACCCCAGCGGTGATTAAATACCACCAAAAGAAAGCTCTAGTTGTGTGAAGAAAAATGATAAAATTTTAGTTTGGGTACAATGTTGTATGACCGCGCAATTGACATTCAAAGTGTGAGAGCGCTGAAACCTGAAAAATGGCCTGGGCAGGAAGGTGTAAAATTGCCCGGTATTGAAATGGTTAATATACCACCATATACAATATTTCTCCATCACAGACTTTGTTAACAACAATCTGATGTGCTTCAGAGTAAATATACACCCTCTTGAGGTAAAAAGACTCTGCAGAAGGGTGATATATATTATAAGAATTAAGAAAATTTCTTTAGAATATATATCTTACAATCATCATCCATCCATATATCATGTTGGCATAAATATGAGTGTATAACACTCACACCATGCAACGACTGAAAGAAGTAACCTTCAGCCAACAATAAAAACAGAATTGAATTTTGCTGCTACTCACAGGTCTGCAATCTGGTGGCTAACATACACTTCGAGCTCCCCCCAAATAGACACTGAGGCTGCCTGATTCACTGCAAGGAGGGATTAAATAAAAACAACGTATAAATAAAAAAATGGGTAAAAAATACTGGACATTATTACCCATAATGGAGTAAACATGTATAGTACCCATCATTATGATTATCAGTGTATAGATATCTTCCCCACAATTGCTTCCCATATATAAGTTACATAGAACTATATATCTAAGGGTCTCCAATATGCTTTTGGGATCAGACTAAATAGACCCTAAAATGATCACCAAAAGGCCACATGAATACAGGTCACCTCCACATAGTTCAAAACAGTACCAATCTAGGTACCAATGTCAGCACGCAAAATGGAAAAGACAAAGAGCAAGCGCCTTAAAAAATCTATTCCTAAATGTATATAAGGATAATATTATCCCACTCAGAGGAGGAAAAAAAGAAACAAGGCCATCCACCTTTGGTGTATTATCGTATAAATCTTGTTCACCTATGATAGTTCAAAAAGAATGATAAAAAGCATGATACGTGGGGGCCAGGAACATCAACTAGAGAGAAGGGATCTTGCGTCTGGTCTATGCACTATTTATCTAAGTAGGTCCAATCCCCAAGCAGCTAAAAATGATGTCCAGGTGGACAATGAGATGAGTGCTCACTAATGGCACTCAAATACCATCCCTCTGCAATCTCCTCTGCAGACGACACGAGGCCTGCCCCAATGCATCCATATGCAGCGCTGCCACACCATGCCGTGCGGGATGACATCATTTACTGATGGACCTCCGACATGCAACCAACATAGCTGCCAATTGTGGGAGGCACCGCAGCAAAGGCACCATGGCAAAGCCCACAATGGAGACATCACCTCCCCCCAGCGATCAAACATAATGGCTGCATTCACTGGACAAACCATCATAGTGGTACAGCCGGTGCTTGCTGGGCACTAGAAGGAAGGGTCCAGGCAGCAGCAGCTGGTTCAATCGCTACAGACCGCACAAGCATGAGGGTAGCAGCAAATAAAATCTTACACAGTCATTTTAGATCCATCAGCATAACAATTGTGCAAAAGGAAGGGGTAAACAAAAAAACAAGGCAAAAAATACAAAAAAGTGGCACAACCTATTCAGGCAATAGTATAGAATACACAATGAACAGACAGTATCCCATTCATCATGTTCCTATCCAAAATATGCTTGGAAATGCGAGACAAAAAGGACCAAAGTGGGCAAGATATAGAGGAAAACAGAGGCAAGATATGTTTAAAAAGGTTATATTTCTCTATGCCACAGGACGAAAACCCTTGTAAAAAGGGTTTGAAATTAACAAATTACCGGTAATTTAGACGGGAAGGGGATGTGGCATGTAAGCAAAACATTAATCTAAGTTATAACTGTAACAAGGATTTATTCCAATCCCCCCCTCTGTGGCTTGGGTGTACCCAATCGAAGATGAAAATTTGGATTTTAGGAAATTTTCCATCATGCACCACTGTGGCGCCCTAAAGGTAATTTGGGATCACATGTATGCATACTCTTTATGTGTCTACAGTATATGCTCGCTTCCAAAACTCCATCTTAGTCTTGTCCCGTTTCTCGTTGTTACTCAAGTTATTTCCTTTATAGCTAATTTTTTAATTTCCCCACAAGCCAACCTCAAAAATGCTGCCACATTTGAATATGAGCTTGGAGGGGGGAACAAATCAGATTTTTTCTTTAAAGTAGACATATATTGGGGAGACTCATTTGTATGCACATCAATCTACTGGAGGAGCTGGACAATGTCTACACGGTCAATCAAGTCCTCCACTAAGAGCAAAAGATTGTCCAAATTTTTTTGATCCTCTATATTTAGCCTTATACATACATTTTAAAATTAAGTTACGTGCAAATAACTGTAAATCTCTCACTGCTGTGAATTAATCTAAATTTTCCATGGGACAAAAACTCAGACCCTTCGCCAAAACATTATTTTCTTCCACTGATAGTTTATAGGTAGCTAGATTGACTTCAAGCCTATCTCTCTACTTTAAGGAATATATTTATTGTCTATTATCTTTGAGTGCACGTGTTTTAGAGGTTGCATTGTGGCATGCCTTGGCTAAATGCCGGACCAACTTGCTGTTTATGTGCTACCCAGATCCACCTCACCCACTATTTATTTTACAAATGGCTTTTCAGCAGTCTTTGTTTCTTGTTACACCATGGTGCTGGACTCAAGCTGCAACATGCATGTTCAAAATCGTTAGTGATGGGGTACTATTCCTCCCACTGACACTATTCATACCACCAAAATTACCAAAGTGGCACTAAACATTCAATTGACACCAATGATGGAACACAATATCCCCCACTGAAACCAATGATGGGGCATCATCACAATGACAACAATGTAAAAAGGCACACAAGTAAGATTCCCTTTGGCCTCTTCTCACTCTGCCTATTAGTTGTGGATTCTGCTCATACAATAATGGAATATTTTGCACATTAACATGCACTGCTTTAAAGCTGTTCATTATTTATAATGACAACAAAAGAAAATCTCTACTTTCATCTTTTTAACATAGCACCTCACAACGCATACTGTAGAATGTGTGCTGTTGTATACTGCAATGTGGGTCAGTTTGCCCCCACTGTACTTGTGCGTTGTAGTGCAATTCTAAATGAATGGTACAACAACTCACCAAATGGGATGCCTTACATTACCGGGTGCTATGTAATGCAACAGTTTGATGTCAGCGTTAAAGAAATAAGGATCAGGTGAATACATTTTAAGGCTAATATCTGGTTATGCTTATTACATAAAGCAAGCCTTGGAACAAAATGTGTACTGTATTTCACTATTTGTTCTAAATAAAAGAAATCTTATAAAAACATAATTATTCCATTATGATAACAAATTGAATTACTATCTGTCCTGCAAAAAAAGATCACAGTTTAGGATACACTACAAAGACAAAAGCTCATTTGACACAAAACTGTCAGATAACAAAATATTTTGGTCTTTTTAGGTAAGTAAAGGCTGTGGGAGTGTAATGGTTAAACAGTTTCTTTATGAGGGGAAATGTTCTTGATGCTGATGTGTATTCAGTCTTTATTTATGAGAGATTCACTTTTCTTTTCTCAGTCTGCCTCCTCCATTCAGGTACAATAATAGCAAAATTACACTTTTCTGGCTGCTAAAATGTACTGAGTTTAATTATCACAAATAGTCTATTTATGGTCAGCAGTTTTTTCTATGTGCAGAAAAAAAGAAAAAAGCAAATACTTTGAGATTTTCATTCTATGCGGACAAGCTGACTTTTTTGTATACAGAGATTTCATTTGAAATATATAAAAATCCAGCTTCCATCAACATTGTCAGAGGATGAATACAATAAGAACAAAAGCTAATTTTGTGCTAACTGTGCTTACATTATATTGAAAACAAGTTGGTGCAAGGGCCCTCTTCTAATGTTTATGACTAAATGAAAATTTTGCATGTTTTAAGAAGTAGAATGTGCAAGTAGCCATCATCTTAAAAAGTCAATTTTGTGCATGATTTGCAAATCATAGTGTAACCAGTTAACAAATCTATCTACTTTGATTTGCCTTATTGGAAGTTATCCATGGCACAGTTTACTAGATTGCACATTTGCTGTCAGTTGCAGCATTTTGGTGGCATGTACCACACACACTGTACATGGAAACGTTTGCACCTTACACTACTTATAGGCACATAGTTACATAATTAAGCTTGGAATTTCCAGTGACCTATTAAAATACAATTTGACTCTGATAGGGAATCTGTTAAATTAGAAATAAGACAGTTGCATTGCTGAGTCAAAGGTCAGAAATCATCTGAAGTCTTACAGATACTAGCTTCACTGCTTCACCTCAAACACTAGGGTTGATTTACTAAAGCCAGATAGGCTGGTCACTTTATAAGAGAAGCTGCACGTTGCAAGGGAATGTTCTCCAAAGCTTAGTGAATGTGGTGAAGCTCTGTGACTTCCAATCATGTGCAAGCAAAATCATTTTTTCTAGAATTCCTTGCATTGTATTGGGTATTCTTTTGCAAGTGAAATTTCTTCAAATTTACTAAACTCTGGGAAAAATTCCTTTCAAAGTGAAAATTCAATTGCAAAGTGAACAGCCTATGTAAAATAAAACACATTGTCTGCTAACTCCTGTGCAGTGTGTATGAAGCTAGGCAGTTGAAAGGGCCAACACTGTTAGATGTAAAGTGACTAGAGAAGAGCGAAAGTATTCAAAAATTCGATTCGGCTGATTCGGCGAATTCGCGAAATAAATTGATTCGAGTCGAATATATTCGCTGCGAATTTAACTTATAAAAAGGGTGTTTCTAGGCTTCAGAGAGAGCGTTTATGTTAGTGCAGAAACACTGTACCTTTAATTTAAATGCCCTTGGAGTCTGCTGGGGAAGAGAAATAATACTGTCAGTCAGTATGACATGCAGATGAGTGCCGTCGATCTTAGAATCACCGCACACTTCACTCATTTGGGCAGTCACGGGGCCAAAAACCAGAGTGTGGAGCCACAGTGTGGCGGTGGAGGCAGCAGCAATGGGAGGCCATACAGCACCCTATGAAAAAATGGAACCCACCAGCAGTGTGAGGAGACCTGAAAGTGGCACATGGCAGAGTGTGGCGATGGGACAGCAGCAATGGGAGGCCGTACAGGGACCCATGACACACTCTGGACCTGGCAGCAGCATGAGGAGGCGGTACAGGGGCCCATGACAGATTAAGGGGCCTCTGGCAGCAGCATGAGGAGTCGGTACGGGGGCCCATGGCAGATTACGGGCCTGGCAGCAGCACAAAATGGAACCCACCAGCAGTGTGAGGAGACCTGAAATGGGAGGCAGAGTGTGGCGTACAGGGACCCATGACACACTCTGGACCTGGCAGCAGCATGAGGAGGCCGGTACAGGGGCCCATGACAGATTACGGGCCTGGCAGCAGCATGAGGAGTCGGTACGGGGGCCCATGGCAGATTACGGGCCTGGCAGCAGCAATGGGAGGCCGTACAGGGACCCATGACACACTCTGGACCTGGCAGCAGCATGAGGAGGCGGTACAGGGGCCCATGACAGATTACGGGCCTGGCAGCAGCATGAGGAGTCGCGTACGGGGGCCCATGGCAGATTACGGGCCTGGCAGCAGCAATGGGAGGCCCGTAAACTGCCAGCACCCTATGACAAAATGGAACCCACCAGCAGTGTGAGGAGACCTGAAAGTGGCACATGGCAGAGTGTGGCGATGGAGACAGCAGCAATGGGAGGCCGTACAGGGACCCATGACACACTCTGGACCTGGCAGCAGCAAGAGGAGGCGGTACAGGGGCCCATGGCAGAGTGGCGAAGCGTAAGCAGCTTAAATTGAAGGCCATACAGAGGCCTATGTTAAAAATAATAACATGTTTGGGGCATGATTTCATGGCGGATTTAGTCAGTTGTGTCAGGAACTGGTGGTTTGAAATCCAGACTAATCCACGCCTGATTCATTTTCACAAACGTGAGTCTCTCCACACTTTGGGTGGACAGTCGTGTCCTCCGCGGAGTTACAATACCTCCTGCCGCACTAAACACGCGCTCCGATGCCACGCTACTGGCCGGGCATGACAGCCTTTCAAGGGCAAATTCAGCTAGTTGGGGCCAAAGGTCAAGTTTCGTTGCCCAGTAGTCAAGGGGATTGTCTACCTCGGTTGGCAGGGTGCTGTCCAAGTAGGCCCAAGCCTGTTGTTTGAGGTCCTGCTCCAGGTCCACCTGATGCTGCTGCTGCTGCTGGCGGCTGGTTAGTAGTTTCCTCACTGCGCTGGTGAAGAAAGCTACTCATCATCGACTGCAGACTGAGGCAGCCGCTGCTGGTGGAGCTGCCACTGCTCCTACCACCCCACCCCTCCCCTGCTGCCATGGCAGCGGAACGCGAGCGCACAGGGCCCACAGTGTCTGAGGATGGACGTTGGCGCAGAAAGGCAGAGACCAACTGACTACATAGGTGGTTTTTATAGTACGTTATTTTGGCCTCCCTCTCAGCAGGTGTGAAAAAGGCCACCATTTTTGAACGGTAGCGAGGGTCCAACAAGGTGGACAGCCAAAAGTCATCCCTCTGTCTGATGGTTATTATTCGGCTGTCGCTACGCAAGCAAACCGAGCATGCTATGGGCCATTTGTGCCAAGGAATGCGAGGGACTCCCTGCCTCCATCTCCACAGCATACTGCCACGGTGCGTCTGGGTCCTCTGTCTCCTCCTCCTCCTCCTCTACCAGATGCTCCTGCTCCTCCACTCCTGTCCGCTGAGTGGAAAAACCACCCATTTCACTCAATAATTCCTGAGCACCAATGTCCTCCTCTACCTCCTCCTCTTCTTCCTGTCCTGCCCCCACAGGGGTCATGTGGCGTTGAGATCTGTGCGCCACGTCTACCGCACCCTGACCAGCCATTGTTAACAGCATTTGTTCCAGGACGTGCAACAGAGGAATGACGTCGTTCATCCCATAGTCCTGCCGACTCACGAATAGCGATGGCCTCCCTCAAGGGCCTGAGCAAGCGGCAGGTGTCACGCATGAGCTGCCAATGGCTGACATCTAAGTTACACAGGGGAGTACCTTTATCCGCTTGTAACATCAGGAAATCGCGGTGATGGCCTTTCGCTGTTCGTAAAGGCGGTCTAACATATGTAGGGTTGAAATTCCACCTTGTTGCAACGTCGCAGATCAGGCGATGCTGTGGAATTCCGTTCTGCCGCTGCAGCTCAAGGAGGGTGTGCTTTGCGGTGTAGGAAAGGCTGAAATGCATGCAAAGTTTACGTGACATTTTAAGGATGTCTTGCAGTGGGAGATGGTGGATTTTAGGAACCGCTTGACAACCAGATTGAACACGTGAGCCATGCATGGCGCATGGCACAACCTTCCTTGACGCAGAGAGCAGACACCATGTTCTTTCCGTTGTCGGTCAACATGGTTCGATTTTCAGTTTGCCGCGCGGAGACAGCCATCTGTCGATTTCTCTGTTATTACACTCAGAAGTTCCTCCCCTGTGTGACTACGTTCGCCAAGGCATACCAGGTGCAGCACAGCGTGACCGTTCACAGTCTGGGGCAGAGACCGACATAAGCTCAAACGACTGAGCTACATTGCTCTTAACTTAAACGGTGACATGCTCAGGATTGGGTTACATGTGTACTGCCTTTCTTGGCGAAGATTTTTTCCCGCTTGACACGACTCACACCGCGGTGAGTCTACATCAGCGATACCCATTTCTCGTAAAAAAAAAGTGGTGCGTCTGCGCAGGTACACCACTTGTGTGACCTCGGCTGTGTACTTGCAGCAACCAGCATTTTCGGATCCGGACTACTCGTTCAGGATGTCGTGCAGCTGCTCGGGTGCGTAGCATCGCAGACAGAATGATTTTATCTGTGTGGTATATACGAGTCAATCACCCTAGTGAGACTGCTGAGCATACATCCAGATGAAGACTAGTAGCAGGAAAGGATCTCTCACAGTATGAACGAGCGGAAGATGTCGCGACCGAGCGGGACAACGCCCCACCACCTAATGAGCCAGAAGCACTCGCGAGACCTCTTGACTGGCTTTTTCAGAGGTCTATCTGACGTCGGGTGAATATGTTTCCATGCCA
This sequence comes from Staurois parvus, assembly GCA_951230385.1. Taxonomy (NCBI): domain Eukaryota; kingdom Metazoa; phylum Chordata; class Amphibia; order Anura; family Ranidae; genus Staurois; species Staurois parvus. Next base: position 17,545 of record CATNWA010004176.1, read on the forward strand.
CAACGGAGCGGGTAACATGGAGCGGGGCTGTGTCAGGTAGAACCAGCCGTTCTTTATAACGATTCTGTGTCCCTCAGGCCCACCGAATGTGCGACGCAGCATATGCTGACGCAACGCCGGTTAGCCGATTCTGATGTCCCTGTGAGTAACGATTGACTGTGTCTGTCCCTGAAGTAACAATGCTGTGTTGTTCCCGGAAGAACAATTCTGTGTCTGTCTGTAGTAACAATTCTGTGTCAGTGAGTAACAATTTTGTGTCCTGCGTAACAATTCAGTGTCCTCAGTAACTTTCTGTGTCCCTCAGTAACGATTCTGTGTCCTGAGTAACGATTCTGTGTCCCTGAGTAACAATTTGTGTCCTGAGTAAGATTTGTGTCATGAGTAACGGAATCTGTGGTCCTGAGTAAAGATTCTATGTCTCAGTAACGATTCTGTGTCCCTGAGTCACAATTATGTGCTTCCATGAGTAACGATTCGTGTGTCTGAGTACACGATTCTTGTGTCCTGAGTTATCGATTCTGTGCTCTGGTAGCTAGTTCTGCTGTTGTCGCCAGGCAGCTGTAACAGAGGCGCTGATTTCTCGGTCCCTGAGTAAAATTTGCCCGTCCACCATTATAGTAACAATTCTGTGTCCACTCACTGCGAACACGAGTGGCAGCTGCGACCACAGCGCGTAGAGCGATACATTACGCTGTGTCCTGAGGGAACCCAAAGGACAGTGTCAGGGGAAGAGTACACGTGATTTCTGTGTTGTCCTTGAGTCACAATTCTGTGCCTGAGTAACAATTCGTGTCCCTGAGTAACGATTCTGTGTCCCTCAGTAAACTAAGTCTGTGTCCTGGAGTAACACTGCTGTGTCCCTTTGAGTACCGATTCTGCTGTCCTGAGAAACAATTTGTGTCCTGAGTCACAATTCTGTGTCCCTGTAGTACGATCTTGGTGTGTCCAGCTCAGTAACAATTTCTCGGGCTTTCTCTTTTATTCAAAAGATTTTTGTGTTTCCCCCAGTAACGATTCTGTGTCCCCGAGTAACCCATTTTTGTGTCCGTAGTAACCCATTCTGGTCCCCGGGGTAATTTTATTTTGTGTCCCCCAGTTAAAAAGTTCTGTGTCTGGTAAAAGATTCTGTGTCCCTTTTGGGAACGATTCTGTGGGCCCCGAAATAACGATTTTTTGTGTCCCCAGTAGGATTCTGTGTCCCCCGGGGTAACGATTCTGTGTCCTGAGTTAAAAAATTCTGTGTCCCCGAGTAACAATTCTGTGTCTGTCCCGAGTAAAAAAATTCTGTGTC
>CATNWA010004177.1:0-14977 GCA_951230385.1 Staurois parvus
ATGGGGGGGAGGGGGGGGGGGCATAGACAGGGAGAGGACATGTGGGAGGGATGGGGGGCATAGAGCAGGAGAGGACATGGGGGGGAGGGGGGGCATAGACAGGAGAGGACATGGGGGGGAGGGGGGGCATAGACAGGAGAGGACATGGGGGGGGGGGGGACATAGACAGGAGAGGACATGGGGGGGAGGGGGGGCATAGACAGGAGAGGACATGGGGGGGAGGAGGGGGGCATAGACAGGAGAGGACATGGGGGGGGGAGGGGGGGCGGGACATAGACAGGAGAGGACATGGGGGGGGAGGGGGGCATGAGGACATGGGGGGGGGGGGGGGGGGACATAGACAGGAGAGGACATGGGGGGGGGGGGGGGGGGCATAGACAGGAGAGGACATGGGGGGGAGGGGGGGCAGATAGATCAGGATGAGCGGGGAGGGGGGACATAGACAGGAGGAGGACATGGGGGGAGAGGGGACAGACAGGAGAGGACATGGGGGGGATGGGGGGGCATAGAAACAGGAGAGGACATGGGGGGGAGGGGGGGCATAGACAGGAGAGGACATGGGGGGGGGGGGGGCATAGACAGGAGAGGACATGGGGGGGGGGGGGGGTGGCGGGGGGGGGGGGGGGCAGGGAGACAGGAGAGGACATGGGGGGGGGGGGGGGGTCACTGTCATAGACAGGAGAGGACATGGGGGGAGGGGGACAGACAGGAGAGGACATGGGGGGGGGGGGGGTGGTCATAGACAGGAGAGGACATGGGGGGGAGCGGGACAGACAGGAGAGGACATGGGGGGGTGGGGTAACCTGATCTGTCCATCGATCCATCCCAGGGGCTCGTGTGCTCCCATGTGTGGGCTGGGCAGGACTCGGAGAACTGGCCGGGACCTGGGAGCCAGAGGAGGGGCGCTGCGGAGGGGACTGGACTCTCTATGGGGGCCTGTCTGACCACAATCTTCACCACACCAGGAGCGTTCACCACTGAGAGACAATGAGAGCGTTCACCACTGAGTCTCCCAGTTACCCTCCGCCCCTCCCAGCCATCCCCTAGTTACCCTCCGCCCCTCCCATCCATCCCCTAGTTACCCTCCGCCCCTCCCATCCATCCCCCAGTTACCCTCCGCCCCCTCCCATCCATCCCCCAGTTACCCTCCGCCCCTCCCAGCCATCTCCCAGTTATCCATCGCCCCCCCATCTCCCAGTTACCCTCCGCCCCTCCCATCCATCCCCAGTTACCCTCCGCCCCCTCCCATCCATCTCCCAGTTACCCTCCGCCCCCACCAGCCCTCCCTCCATCTCCAAGCCATCTCCCAGTTACCCTCCGCCCTCCCATCCATCTCCCAGTTACCCTCCGCTTCCCTCCCAGCCATCTCCCCAGTTACCCTCCGCCCCTCCCATCCATCTCCCAGTTACCCTCCGCCCCTCCCATCCATCCCCCAGTTACCCTCCGCCCCTCCGCCATCTCCAGTTACCTCCGCCCCTCCCAGCCATCTCCCAGTTTACCCTCCGCCCCTCCTGCCATCTCCCAGTTACCCTCCGCCCCCTCCATCCATCCCAGTTACCCTCCGCCCCTCCCATCCATCTCCCAGTTACCCTCCGCCCCTCCCAGCCATCTCCCAGTTACCCTCCGCCCCTCCTGCCATCTCCCAGTTACCCTCCGCCCCTCCCAGCCATCTCCCAGTCCCATCCATCCCCAAACCCTCCGCCCCTCCAGCCATCTCCCAGTTACCCTCCGCCCTCCCAGCCATCTCCCAGTTACCCTCCGCCCCTCCCTGCCATCCTCCCAGTTACCCTCCGCCCCCCCTCCAGCCATCTCCCAGTTACCCTCCGCCCCTCCAGCCATCTCCCAGTTACCCTCCGCCCCTCCCAGCCATCTCCCAGTTACCCTCCGCCCCTCCCAGCCATCTCCCAGTTACCCTCCGCCCCTCCCAGCCATCTCCCAGTTACCCTCCGCCCCTCCCAGCCATCTCCCAGTTACCCTCCACCCCTCCAGCCATCTCCCGCCCTCCGCCCCAGCCATCTCCCAGTTACCCTCCGCCCCTCCTGCCATCTCCCAGTTACCCTCCGCCCCTCCCAGCCATCTCCCAGTTACCCTCCGCCCCCTCCCAGCCATCTCCCAGTTACCTCCGCCCCTCCTGCCATCCTCCCAGTTACCCCCGCCCCCCCAGCCATCTCCCCAGTTACCCTCCCGCCCCTCCAGCCATCTCCCAGTTACCCTCCCCCCCAGCCCAGTTACCCTCCGCCCCTCCAGCCATCCCCAGTTACCCTCCGCCCCTCCAGCCATCCCCCAGTTACCCTCCGCCTCCCCCTCCCAGCCATCAGCCCCAGTTTTACCCTCCGCCCCCTCCCAGCCATCTCCCCAGTTACCCTCCGCCCCTCCCAGCCATCTCCCAGTTACCCTCCGCCCCTCCCAGCCATCTCCCCAGTTACCCTCCCCCCCCTCATCCCACCCCCCCCAGTTACCCTCCGCCCCTCCCATCCATCCCCCAGTTACCCTCCGCCCCTCCAGCCATCCCCCAGTTACCCTCCGCCCCTCCAGCCATCTCCCAGTTACCCTCCGCCCCTCCAGCCATCTCCCAGTTACCCTCCGCCCTCCAGCCATCTCCCCATACCCTCCCCCCTCCATCCATCCCCCCCTCCGCCCCTCCAGCCATCTCCCAGTTTACCCTCCGCCCCTCCCAGCCATCCCCAGTTACCCTCCGCCCCTCCCATCCATCCCCCAGTTACCCTCCGCCCCTCCCAGCTAGCCTGTAACCTGGTTTCTGTGGCCATTTTCTTGGGGTGTGAGGAATCCGCTGGGCAGACACCATGTGGGGACCTCAATGACGGGAGGCCCAGACATATATATGAACCTCGTTTTGGTGGGACTGGCCTGGGACACAACTCACCTTGTCCTGGAGCAGCCATGGCAGGTCCTGAAGGTGGGGGGATATTAGTGTTGTTCATGAGGGGGTGCTGGAGACCTGGACTGTCATGGTTTGGACACCGATCTGTGCTGATCCACTATTCTGCACTAGCTGTGCCGCAGCCGCTGCGGGGGCCGGAGAAGCCGCCTGCTGAGCCAATGCCTGGATTAAAGCAAGCTGGGCTGGCTGGCTGAGGAGATGGTGCTGCCCTCCAGAGGATACCAGGTGAAGAACATTACCTGAGATTAAAGATGGCGGTCAGACAGATGTCAAGCACTTACAGGAGCAGACTGAGGACTGTTACTCACCCTGCATTGGCCGAGGCTGGGTGACGCCCACTGGCCGGACCTGAGCACCGCTTAGTGTGAATTTGGCGCCCTGCAGCTGCAATGTCAGTGGTTTGGTGGTGGATGGACTCTGCATGGGACGTCCGCTCAGAGATGCCAACTGTGATAGGCTGACGACTTCTCCCGCTAAGAGAAACAAGTCACCATTAGCTGGGAGTCATGGGGGGTCTTGTATGACTCTAAGGCTGGGTGTGGCTACTCACAGGGTAGGCGGGCCTGCATGTCGGGGTGAGGATAAAGCGCTGGGGGGCGCTGTACACCGCCTGGGAGTTCTGCAATGGAGCCGGCTTTCCTGTTTCGCTGGACACTGGCGTGGTCATGGCAACCGGAGAAGACTGGGACCAAGGGTGGCACTAGAGTGGGGGAGAGATCAGAGTGTCAGTATACAGCAAACTCTTCACCCTACAACCCTTCCTGTGATGGGACAGGCACTGCCGACATGTGCAGGCTCCATGAGGACTTCACTAGCTGCATGCTTGTTCTAGAGGATGACAGGTCAGAGCCTCAGCAATGGCAGCTGCCGTCTTGGATCTTGGTCATAGCAATGGTTGTCATGCTGCCCCTCTGAGCCAATCCTAATTCACGGACTCTAGAATACCCCCCGCCTGGCTCAGGGGCAGCCAGGCATCCAGCAGACAGCTTCCCCTAAGAATGGTCTTCACCTTGTGGAGCTGGCTGGGCTGGTCCGGAGGCTCCTGTGGTGGGTGGAGGAGGGTTGGATGGGGACGGGAGTAGAGGAGTACTTGGAGGGGGCGGAGGTGGGGATGCTGTAGGGGTGTCCTGGGGTTTCTGCACAGGCCGGGAACTATTCACCACCACGACAGACCGCGACTCTGGTTTGACCACAGGCTGCAGCATCCTATAGGAGGAGAGGAAGAGGAGGAGTCATCGGGGTGAGGACCGACAAATGGATGAAGAGAAGGCCGAACACCAAACACACCTGTTCACCTTCATCTTAGTGGGCGTGGCCTGGGAGGAGGTTCTGGAGAGTCTGTGATCTCCTGGATAAGTTGGCGGGAGGGTTTATGGCGGGACAAGAAGACGTCGCTCTCGTAGCGACTCACACGGCCCTCTAGATTCACCAAATCAAACAAAGACGTGTCCACATACTGCAAACAGAGGAGGAGAATGAGCCCCGCAACACCCCAAATCTGACCGCCCCTCCCCCCTCAGGGCCCTGTACCTGCCTCGAGCGGATGTCGCTGCAGAGCGTGAAGCACCGGTGAGGGGACGCTGTAACAGATGGCGCTAGTTATGAAGGGCGAGTGGATGGGCCGCGGGTCAAACAGGTTGGGATGGTTACACACCTTGCGCAGCTGCATGAGAATGTTAATCACACTCATAAAGTGGCCGCTGGCCAGAGATTCCCGCGTCCTGTGGAGACAGCGCAAAGACAAGTGTCAAGACACGGGAAGACACGGGAGGGGGCCACCGCCACACGGGACGGGGCCACCGCCACACGGGAGGGGGCCACCGCCACACGGGAGGGGGCCACCGCCACACGGGAGGGGGCCACCGCCACACGGGAGGGGGCCACCGCCACACGGGAGGGGGGACGGGGGGGCCACCGCCACACGGGAGGGGGCCACCGCCACACGGGAGGGGGCCACCGCCACACGGGAGGGGGCCACCGCCACACGGGAGGGGGCCACCGCCACACGGGAGGGAACCACCGCCACACGGGAGGGGGCCACCGCCACACGGGAGGGAACCACCGCCACACGGGGGGGGCCACCGCCACACGGGAGGGGGCCACCGCCACACGGGAGGGGGCCACCGCCACACGGGAGGGAACCACCGCCACACGGGAGGGGGCCACCGCCACACGGGACCCGCCACACGGGAGGGAACCACCGCCACACGGGAGGGGGCCACCGCCACACGGGAGGGGGCCACCGCCACACGGGAGGGGGCCACCGCCACACGGGAGGGGGCCTCCGCTCCCACACGGGGGGAACCACCGCCACACGGGAGGGGGCCACCGCCACACGGGAGGGAACCACCGCCACACGGGAGGGGGCCACCGCCACACGGGAGGGAACCACCGCCACACGGGAGGGGGCCTCCGCCACACGGGAGGGAAACCACCGCCACAAGGCAGCACACTCATACTCAATGATACGTACGCGGCTTGTGACATGAAGTCATCGTAGAGAAATCGCTGACGCTTGGACAGCCGGCAGTAGATGACATGCTCGTATTTCTTGGGCATTTTGCTTCTCCACATCTTGTTTGATTCTGCGCAGCAGGAAAGGGCGCAATACCTGCAGGAGGAGTACAAGGAGTGAGGACAATCTATCCTATCAGCCCCTCCCCTTTGGATCTCACTACTCCTGACTTCCTCCAATCATGGCAGTCAGCCCCCCTCCAGGTCTCACCTTATGCAGCCTGCGCACCAGGCCCTCGTTATACTCCTGACTCCCTTCAATCATGCCAGTCAGGGATTGGAGAACCATTCCTTGAACTCTCGGTGTGACTGGAAGACGTGGGGCATCAGGAAATGCATCAGCGACCACAGTTCCATCAGGGAGTTTTGCAGCGGTGTCCCGGTGAGCAGCAGTCGTCTCTGACTGGGGAGAATGGCAAAACTTAGCAAACTGCACACTGACGGAAGACAGCCATCGCAAAGGGCGGGAGACGAGAGAGCCCAGAGCGAGAAGAGCACGGCGCGGGAAGAGGAGAGCGCCCGGACCACGGCGTGGGAAGAGGAGAGCGCCCACAATGTGGGACAGCGCGGGAAGAAGAGCGCACACAAAGTGGGAAGAGCGGAAGAAGAGCGCAAGCGAGGGGAAGGAAGAGCGGAGGAAGAGCGCAGGGAGTGAAGAGCGGAAGAAGAGCGGAAGAAGAGCGGAGGAAGAGCGCAGCGAGGGAAGAGCGGAGGAAGAGCGCAGCGAGGGAAGAGCGGAGGAAGAGCGCAGCGAGGGAAGAGCGGAGGAAGAGCGCAGGGAGGGAAGAGCGGAGGAAGAGCGCAGGGAGGGAAGAGCAGGGAGGGAAGAGAAGAAGAGCGCGCAGCGAGGGAAGAGCTGAAGAAGAGCGCAGCGAGGGAAGAGCGGAGGAAGAGCGCAGCGAGGGAAGAGCGGAGGAAGAGCGCAACGAGGGAAGAGGGCAGCAAAGGAAGAGCGGGAAGAGGGCAGCGAGGGAAGAGCGGGGGAAGAGGCAGCGAGGGAAGAGCGGGGGGGAAGAGGCAGCGAGGGAAGAGCGGGGGAAGAGGCAGCGAGAGGGAAGAGCGCAGGGGAAGAGGGCAGCGAGGGAAGAGCGGGGGAGAGAGGGCAGCGAGGGAAGAGGGCAGCGAGGGAAGAGCGCAGGGAAGAGGGCAGCGAGGGAAGAGCACGGGAAGAGGGCAGCGAGGAGGGAAGAGCACAGCGAGGGAAGAGCACTAGAGGGAAGAGCGCAGCGAGGGAAGAGCACGGAAGAGGGCAGCACGGGAAGAGGGCAGCGAGGTGAAGAGCACGGAAGGGGGCAGCACGGGGAAGAGGGCAGCGAGGAAGAGCGCGGAAGAAGGGGCAGCGCGGGAAGGGGGCAGCGCGGGAAGGGGCAGCGCGGGAAGGGGGCAGCGCGGGAAGAGCGCAGCGAGGGGAAGAGGGGGAGAGCAGCGAGGTGAGAGGGCAGCGAGGGAAGAGGGCAGCGAGGGAAGAGGGCAGCGAGGGAAGAGGGCAGCGAGGGAAGAGCGCACGGGAAGGGGGCAGCACGGGAAGGGGGCAGCGCGGGAAGGGGGCAGCGCGGGAAGGGGGCAGCGCGGAGGAAGGGGGCAGCGCGGGAAGGGGCAGCGTCAGCGGGAAGGGGCAGTGCGGGAGAGCACGGGAAGGGGGCAGCGAGGGAAGAACACGGGAAGAGGGCAGCGAGGGAAGAGCACGGGAAGAGGGCAGCGAGGGAAGAGCACGGGAAGAGGGCAGCAGGGAAGAGGGCAGCACGGGAAGAGGGCAGCACGGGAAGAGGGCAGCACGGGAAGAGGGCAGCGAGGGAAGAGGGCAGCGAGGGAAGAGGGCAGCGAGGGAAGAGCACGGGAAGGGGGCAACCGCGGGAAGAGGGCAGCGCGGGAAAGGAGGGCAGCGCGGGAAGAGGGCAGCGCGGGAAGAGGGCAGCGCGGAAAGATTACAGGAAGAGTGCAGCGAGGGGAAGAGCGCAGCGCGGGAAGAGCGCAGCGAGGGAAGAGGCAGGGGGGAGTGGCAGAGGGAAGAGGGCAGGGGGGGAAGAGGGCAGGGGGGAAGAGGGCAGGGGGGAAGAGGGCAGCGCGGGAAGAGGGCAGCGCGGGAAGAGGGCAGCGCGGGAAGAGGGCAGCGCGGGAAGAGGGCAGCGCGGGAAGAGGGCAGCGCGGGAAGAGGGCAGCGCGGGAAGAGGGCAGCGCGGGAAGAGGGCAGCGAGGGAAGAGGGCAGCGAGGAAGAGGGCAGCGCGGGAAGAGGGCAGCGAGGGAAGAGGGCAGCGAGGGAAGAGGGCAGCGAGAGAAGAGGGCAGCGCGGGAAGAGGGCAGCGAGGGAAGAGGGCAGCGAGGGAAGAGGGGCAGCGAGGGAAGAGGGCAGCGCGGAAGGGAAGAGGGCAGCGAGGGAAGAGGGCAGCGAGGGAAGAGGGCAGCGCGGGAAGAGGGCAGCGCGGGAAGAGGGCAGCGCGGAAGAGGGCAGCGCGGGAAGAGGGCAGCGCGGGAAGAGGGCAGCAAGGGAAGAGGGCAGCAAGGGAAGAAGGGCAGCGCGGGAAGAGGGCAGCGCGGGAAGAGGGCAGCGCGGGAAGAGGGCAGCGCGGGAAGAGGGCAGCGCGCGGGAAGAGGGCAGCGCGGAAGAGGGCAGCGCGGGAAGAGGGCAGCGCGGGAAGAGGGGCAGCGCGGAAGAGGGCAGCGAGGGAAGAGGGCAGCGCGGGAAGAGGTCAGGGCGCTCAGCACACCAAGTACATCTCACCTGTTTTAAAGTTCAGGAGACTCTGCCATCGCTGCGATTTGAAGTTCTTGATATTCTGGGCCTCGTCCAGGATGAGATATCTCCAGTTCTTCCGCGGAAGGCCTGATGGTCCTGCAGAACCAGTTTGTAGGACGTGATACACACATGGAAGGCATTGGCTTTAGTCCAGCCCTGGAGAGGAAAGGAGAGGATGTAGACATGTATACCCCGTCAGAGACATCCCCCCCCACCGGTCCAACCTCCCCCCGGTCAGAGACATCCTCCCCCCCACACACCGGTCAGAGACATCCCCCCCCTCACACCGGTCAGAGACATCCCCCCCCACACCGTCAGAGACATCCTCCCCCCCACACACACCCGGTCAGAGACATCCCCCCTCACACCGGCCGGTCAGAGACATCCTCCCCCCACACCGGTCAGAGACATCCTCCCCCCCACACCAGTCAGAGACATCCCCCCTCACACCCCGGTCAGAGACATCCTCCCCCCACACCGGTCAGAGACATCCCCCCTCACACCCCGGTCAAGAGAGCCATCCTCCCCCACACCCGGCATCAGAGAGATCCCCCCTCACACCCCGGTCAGAGACATCCCCCCTCACACCCGGCATCAGAGAGATTCCCCCCTCACACCCGGCATCAAGAGATTCCCCCCTCACACCCGGCATCAGAGAGATTCCCCCCTCACACCCGGCATCAGAGAGATTCCCCCCTCACACCCGGCATCAGTAGAGATTCCCCCCTCCCACTCACACACCCGGCATCAGAAGAGATTCCCCCCTCACACAACCCGGCATCAGAGAGATTCCCCCCTCAAACACCCGGCATCAGAGAGATTCCCCCCTCACACCCGGCATCAGAGAGATTCCCCCTCCACACCCGGCATCAGAGAGATTCCCCCCTCACACCCGGTCATCAGAGAGATTCCCCCCTCACACCCGGCATCAGAAAGAGATTCCCCCTCACACCCGGCATCAGAGAGATTCCCCCTCACACCCGTCATCAGAGAGATTCCCCTCACACACCCGTCATCAGAGAGATTCCCCCCCCTCACACCTCCGCATCAGAGAGATTCCCCCCCCTCACACCCGTCATCAGAGACATCCCCCCTCACACCCGTCAACAGAGACATCCCCCCCCACCCTCCCTCACACCCCAATCATCAGAGACATCCCCCCCTCACAGAACTCCCCAATCATCAGAGACATCCCCCTCACAAACCCCCGGTCAAAGAGACATCCCCCTCACACCACCCGGTCAGAGACATTCCCCCTCACACCCCCGGTCAGAAGACATCCCCCTCACACCCCGGTCAGAGACATCCCCCTCACAAACACCCCGGACAGAGACATCACCCTCACACCACCGTCAGAGACATCCCCCTCACACCCCCGGTCAAGACATCGCCCCTCACACCCCCCGGTCAGAGACATCCCCCCACACACCCCCGGTCAGAGACATTCCCCCTCACACCACCCCGTCAGAGACATCCCCCTCCACACACCCCGGTCAGAGACATCCCCCCTCACACCCCAGGGGGGGGGTGTGTTTGGGGGGGGGGGTGGGGGGGGGGGGGGGGGGGGGGGGGGGGGGGGGGGGGTACCAGAGACATCCCCCTCACACCCCGGTCAGACATCCCCCTCACAACCCCGTGTGTCAGAGACATCCCCCTCTCACACCCCGGTCAGAGACATCCCCCCTCACACCCCAAGGTCAGAGACATCCCCCTCACACCCCGGTCAGAGACATCCCCCCCTCACAACCCGCGTCGAGAGCCATCCCCCCCTACAACCCCCGGTCAGAGACATCCCCCTCACACCGAAACCTATACCCCGGTCAGAGACATCCCCCCTCACACACCCCGGTCAGAGACATCCCCCTCATCATGACCCAGTGATAGGAAGCATACCCCCGCCCCGACACGGTTTTGGTAGGACTTCTTAGCACCCACTGCCCCCATGAGAGGAGAGCTGCTGCTGCTCAGTTGGCTGTGACATGGAGGACCCCCCTCACCTGTCTCTTCAGCTTGCGCTCCTTCTGGGACCCATAGTAGGTGAGAATCTTGAAGCTGGGACACCAGCGCTTCAGCTCCATCTCCCAGTTCAGGATGACACTGGTTTGGAACGATGATGAGATGAGGCCCCCAGTTTCCTGGAAGTAGAGAGGGATCAGTGGATTTATCCTGGATTGGGGGGGGGGTGATTATATCGGGGGTCACCCAGGGAACTTACCCTCTCTCACAGGCCAGGTGAGCCAGCAGGGAGATGGTCTGGATGGTCTTCCCCAAACCCATCTCATCAGCCAGGATCCATTCAGTTTCTTCTCATACATGGTCACCAGCCACTCCAAGCCGATGTGCTGGTATTCCCAAGGAGAGCTCTCCTCCGCAGTAGGAAGGGGACCGGGGTCTTCACCTGGGACAGGGAACATGACACGTGAAAAGCACCCTCATCAACCGTCAGGGTGAGGAAGGAACTACAGTGAGCACGCTCAGACACGTGAAAGGCACCCTCACCGTCAGGGGTGGAAGGAACTACAGTGAGCACGCTCAGGACACGTGAAAGGCACCCTCACCGTCAGGGGTGGAAGGAACTACAGTGAGCACGCTCAGACACCGTGAAAAGCACCCTCACCGTCAGGGGTGGAAGGAACTACAGTGAGCACGCTCAGACACGTGAAAAGCACCCTAAATCACCGTCAGGGGTGGAAGGAACTACAGTGAGCACGCTCAGACACGTGAAAGGCACCCTCACCGTCAGGGGTGGAAAGGAACACAGTGAGCACGCTCAGACACGTGAAAGGCACCCTCACCATCAGGGGTGGAAGGAACTACAGTGAGCACGCTCAGACACGTGAAAAGCACCCTCAAAACGCACCGTCAGGGGTGGAAGGAACTACAGTGAGCACGCTCAGGAACACGTGAAAAGCACCCTCACCATCAGGGGTGAAAGGAACTACAGTGATCACGCGTCAGATTAGGAGATAACATAGAGAGTACCTGTGTCGTGGCCAACGTGTACCCCTTGGCTGCAATGACTCAGCGGTGGCAGGCAATATCAGTGATTCCTCCTTCTTAGGTCTCTCTGGGGGTTCATGCTGGGAGTGGTCAGTACCGCCATCTTCACCCTCTGGCTTCACAATAAACTCCCACCCCCTCTGATTCACAGTTCGATGAATCACATTCTGAGGATTCTGTAAAGAAATTACTTGTGTCACCTCCCACACCACCAAACAAGACGACCCAATCAAGTCATACATACCACGCCTCCCTGGGACCAAACACCCCGCTCCACCCGCGCCTCCCTGGGACCAAACACCTGGCTCCACCACGCCTCCCTGGGACCAAACACCGGCTCCACCAACGCCTCCCTGGGACCGGGGGGGGGGGGGGGGGGGGGGGGGGGGGGGGGGGGGGGGGGGGGGGGGGAGGGGGGGGGGGGGGGGGGGGGGGGGGGGGGGGGGGGGGGGGGGGGGGGGGGGGGGGGGGGGGGGGGGGGGAACAAAACACCGGCTCCACCACCGCGCCTCCCTGGACCAAAACACCGGCTCCACCGCGCCTCCCTGGGACCAAACACCGGCTCCACCGCGCCTCCCTGGGACTCCAAACACCGGCTCCACCGCGCCTCCCTGGGACCCAAACACCGGCTCCACCGCGCCTCCCTGGGACCAAACACCGGCTCCACCGCGCCTCCCCTGGGACCAAACACCTGGCTCCACCGCGCCTCCCTGGGACCAAACAACACGGCTACCACCACCGCGCCTCCCTGGGACCAAACACCGGCTCCACCTTGCGCCTCCACCGCCCTGGGACCAAACACCGGCTCCACCGCGCCTCCCTGGGACCCAAACACCGGCTCCACCACGCCTCAATGGGACTCAGTCTTCTCCCTCAGAGGACTAACTATCCCCCCCACCGGGGGGGGGGGGGGTGATCCAGTTCTTCTCCTCAGAGGACTACGCCCCCCCCCACCGTATCCAGACTCTTCTCACCTCGGAGGACTACTCCCCCCCCCCCCCACCGTTTTATTTCCAGTCTTCTCCTCAGAGGACTACGCCCCCCCCCACCGTATCCAGTCTTCTCCCTCAGATAAGGACTACTCCCCCCCCCCCACCGGTACCGTATTCCAGTCTTCTCCCTCGGAGGGACTACTCCCCCCCCACCGTATCCATCTTCTCCCTCAGAGGACTACTACTCCCCCCCCCCCACCGTATCCAGTCTTCTCCCTCAGAGGATTTAATCCCCCCCCTCCCACCGAATCCAGTCTTCTCCCTCAGAGGACTACTCCTCCCCCCTTATCTAGTCTTCAGGCCCTCTGAGGACTACTCCCCCCCCGCCACCAAATCCAGTCTTCTCCCTCAGGGGACTACTCGTCCCCCCCACCGAATCCTCCAGTCTTCTCCCTCAGAGGACTACTCCCCCCCCCCCCACCGTATCCAGTCTTCTCCCTCAGAGGACTACTCCCCCCCCCCACCGAATCCAGTCTTCTCCCTCAGAGGCCTACTCCCTCACCCCTTTATTTATCTAGTCGTCTCCCTCGGAGGACTACTTCCCCACCGACCAGCCAATCCGAGGTCTTCAGTTCTTGTCTCCCTCCTCAGAGGAAAAACACCTTACTCCCCCCCCCTCCCCCACCCCCACCAAATCCATGTCTTTCTTCTCCCTCAGAAGGACTACACTCCCAGCACCCCCCACCAAATCCATCTTCTCCATCGGAGCGAAGGACCTACTTCCCCCCTCACCCCCCCCCAACCAAAATCCAGGTTCCTTCTCCCTCAGAGGACTACTCCTCCACCCCACCGGAATTCCAGTCTTTCCCTCCACTGGACGAGGACATACTCCTCTCCCCCCACCCCACCGTAATACCAGTCTTCTCCATCAGAGGACTCACGGCCCCCCCCCCATCCGTATCCAGTCTTCTCCCTCAGAGGGCTACTCCCCCCCCTATCGTTAATCCAGTCTTCTCGCTCAGAGGGACTAGCTCCTCCCCCCAACCGAAATCCAGTCTTCTCTCCTCGGAGGGACTACTCCCCCCCCCCCCACCGTATCTACTCCTGTCTTCCTCCCTCGTAGGACTACTCCCCCCCCCCCCACCCGCCGCCGTAATCCAGTCTATCTGCACCATCAGAGGACTAATTTACTCCCAACCCTCACCCCGGCCCCACCGTATTCCAGTCTTACTCTCACAACAGAGGACCTATACTCCCCACCCCCCCCCCCCCACCCCCCCACACCGTTATCCCTAGTCTTCTCCCTCAGAAGGACTTACTCCCCCCCCTCCACCGAATCCAGTCTCCTCCCTCATAGGACTACACTCCTCTCCCCCTTATCTAGTCTTCTCCCTCGGAGGACTACTCCTCCCCCCACCAAATCCAGTCTTCCCTCCCACAGAGGACTACGCCCCCCCCCTACCGATACTCCAAGTCTTTCCCCTCAGAGGACCTACTACCTCCCCCCCTTATCTAGTCGTACGCCTCGGAGGACTATACGCCCCCACCCCACCCAACCAAATTACAAGTCTTCTTCCCTCAGAGGACTAACGCTCCCCGTTTAATACCATGCTTCTCCCTCAGAGGACTGACGCCCCCCGGCCCCCCCAACCGTATCCCAGTCTATCTCCCTCAGAGGACTACTATACATCCTTCCCCCCCCACCAAATCCAGTCTTCTCCTCAGAGGGATACTACTCCCCCCGTATCCATTCTTCTCCCTCAGAGTACTACTCCCCTCCCCCACCGTATCCATCTTCACCCTCAGCAGGACTATACTCCCCCGCCCCCCCCCCCACCGAATCCAGTCTTCTCCCTCAGAGTACTATCTCCTCCCCCACCTAAATCATTCATCTCCCTCGAGGACTACTCCCCCCCGTATCCATGAGTCCTTATCCTCTCCAGAGGACTAACTCCGCACCCCTCGCCCCCCCCACCGTATCCATCTTCTCCCTCAAGGACTTCTGCCCCCCCCCACCACCGTATCCAGATCTTCGCCCTCCAGAACTACTCCCCCCCCCCCCCCCCTTTTCCCGTCTTCTCCCTCGGGGGAAATACCCCCCCCCACCGGGGACCTCTTCTCCCTCGGGGACACTCCCCCCCCCCCCCCCGTATCCATCTTCCCCCTCAAGGACTACTCCCCCCCCCCCCCCCCGTATCCGTTTCCCCTCAGAGGGCTACTCCCCCCCCCACCGAATCCAGTCTTTCCCCCCAAGGGGCACTCCCCCCCCCCCACCGAATCCATCTTCTCCCTCAAGGACTACTCCCCTCCCCCATCTATCTTCTCCCCCAGGAAATCCCCCCCCCCCACCAAAACCAGTCTTCTCCCCCGAGGAACCCCCCCCGTACCCCTTCCCCTCAGAACTAACCCCCCCCCCCAACCGTATCCAGTCTTCCCCTCAAGGACACTCCCCCCCCATCCCTCTTTCCCTCAGAGGAAAAACTCCCCCCCCCCCCCCCCACCGAAACCAGTCTTCTCCCTCAAGGACTACTCCCCCCCCCTTATTAGTCTTCTCCCTCAGGACACTCCCCCCCCCCAAATCCCGCTTCTCCCCAAGGGTACTCCCCCCCCCCCCCAAAACCGCTTTTCCCTCAGAGGACACTCCCCCCCTATCCAGCTTCTCCCTCAGAGGACTACCCCCCCCCCCCCCCGTATCCCGTTTCTCCCTCAGAGGGCACTCCCCCCCCCCCCCCCCCCCCCCCCCCCCCCCCCCCCCCCCCCCCCCCCCCCCCCGAATCCAGTCTTCCTCTAAAAGAACTATCCCCCCCCCCGAATCCATCTTTCCCTCAGAGGCTACCCCCCTTCCCTTACCTCCAGGGACACTCTCACTTTCCGGTCCTGTTACTCTCCAGAGA
>CATNWA010004178.1:0-16560 GCA_951230385.1 Staurois parvus
ATTGACAGCTACGGCGACGAATGGCGGCACGACTCATGCGTGCCCCCTACCCAGGAATGCTAAATCATGTATATATATGTGATTTTGTGCACCCATGCCACCCTGTAGCAGTATTTTTGCTATAAGGCGACGCGGAAGCAGTTAATAAAGTTTTGGCAAAACCTGGAAGCTGATTGGTTTTCAATGCAGAGCTACACCAGATTATGCAGTCTTCAGTTTTAGTAAATAACCCCCACTGTGACCCAGTTATAAGTCATATCATAACACTCCCTTACATACCTCATAGTTAAGATATCAATATATTTGATATTGCTTGCTTCAGATGACCATTCCACTGTAAATGATTGTTGTATGTTTTTGCAAGTACCGGTATATATAATACTAACTTGCACATAAAGTATTGAAACTGTAATTTGTTATTGTTTTGTACTGTTCCTTAAAGGGTTAGTTCACCTTTTACTAAAAAACTGTCTATGCAGATAATGGGTGTCTGTAGATAAAAACATAATGTACAGCTTTGACCAAAATTGAATATTGCCCTTGTTATAGGCCATTTATACATCTCCTGAAGCCTGACTGGAATACTCCCAGGATGTTGCTGAGGCCTAGTCATTACTGCTCACCTTCTCCATCACCGGTAGTGATCTCACGGCTCACCAGAAGTGACCTCACAGCACATTGGAAGTGACCTCACTGGAGCGCAGGAAAGCCAATGATAGCCATCATGAGCCCTCAACAGGAATGAGACTGTTGAAAACAAATCCCGGTCACCATAACGATGCATTTTGCACGAATCAAGAAGGCTTCCTGGTCTATCAAGTGGCTATTGGTTTGTGGATACACTCCCCACCATTTGTTGCCCTTCTACCATCCTTCCGTCTGTGGAGTTTACCATCCAGGCTTCCCACAGTAACATTTTTACTATTAATATACAGTGTTTATATTTTTTTTTACTCTCCTCTGCTTTGTGTCTCTCGTGGTCTATATTCACTGCCCCGATCATGCTCTTACATTTCTTATTGCTTTCTTTGTTGTACTGGACTGCTGAGAATGTCAGCTCAGCTTTATAATACTTGAAGGACAGTTTTTCTCTGTAATATGTCTTTTTATGCTTGAATCCTGTGATTGCTGTTTTAAAGAGTTACCCCTTACTTCCACATCCACTATCAGCTCGGTGTTGTCTGCAATTAGGCAGTTAGGCAGAGCCTTGTTTCTAATTGGCACATCCACCAATTGACACATGAAATTGTCATGCAAAACATTCAGGAGATGAGGAGCCTTGGAGGGAGGATCAGTTCCACATGTCCAGTCAGTATCTGGATAATTAAAGCCCCCCGTGATGGGAACAATGCCCTACCTTGCTGCCATTTCTGACTGCTCTGTCTCCTCTTAGTCCTGTAGCCTCCCTGGCGGTATTCCTGAGTGTAGCTCGGGGTAAAGTTTCAGTACCACAAGCGGTAACCCCGAGCTACACTCGGGCTTACCATGCGGCGCTGGTCCGCGATCCCTCGATCACTTACCTTGTCCTGCGCACCCGCGATGTCCCTCCTGCAGTGTCCCCGGCAATGTAATCCGGCGGATGCCGGCATCTGTCATCAGGGTTCCGTCCCCTGTGAGCGTCGGGACGTACGGGGGACGGAACGGCGGGAAATTTGAAAATGACAAAAAGTGACATTCACTAAAATCACAAAGTAAAACATTACTGTATCAAACCATTTCACATACATTTTGTCCCTAGTGCTTTGTCCTGTACACTGCCTGCATTTTGACTGTTCTTTCTGCCTGGAAACTGAGAAACGTCCATGGCGTCCAAAAAGCGTCCCTTTAGGTCAAAAGTGGTTTTAGACCAGCTAGAGAACAGCGATAGTAAATTAGAACTACTTGCAGAATTGAGTGATAATGATTCGTGGGGAAATTCATCATCAGACACTGAAAACGATTTTGCGACTTTGCTCAGTGATGTGCACTATATTTCAAATTTCAGTGTTTTTGGCTCAACAGATTTCAGTGAGTTATTCCTAAAAATTACAGCCTACAATATAAAACGCCAAATTTCCATGCAAAATAATGGTACAGCTTTCAGCACCAAAAATCTGAAATAATCATACCGCCAGGGAGGTTAAGTAAGGGCAGTAGCATATACCTACTATTAATGTCCCTTTTGTTTCTTTCCCTTGAAGTTTCAACCGCAAGGATTCCACTTCTTCCCTTGCCCCATTAGTAATGTCATCCTTCATGTTCACCAGAAAATCACTCATTGATCATATGTATTCCAGTTATACTACCAACACTGACTCCAGTAGCACCTTGGAACGTTTTCTCTGATCCCTTTACCCCATCACTTAGTTTAAAAGTTCCTCCAACATTTTGGCCAGCTTCTTCCCCAACAGATCTGCACCCTCTCCACCCTCACCCTCTCCTACTATAGAGCTGTTAACCGACCGAAAAGTCAGCCCAGTTCTCCAGAAACCCAAAACCCTCCTTCCTGCACCAGTTCCTCAGTTCCCTGAGCTCCTGCATCCCTTTTGGTGTGGCTCAAGGTACAGGCAGTATTTCTGAGAATACCATTTTGAAGGTCCTTTTCTTCAATACAGCTTTTAAGTCCCTGAAACAATTTTTTAGGACCCTCTGTCTTTCTCTAACATTGTCATTGGTACCAATATGTACCATGAAAGTTGGGTCCTCTACAGCCCCACCTCCCCACCCCCCCCCAGCAAGCCCAATCTGGCTATCCAATCTTCAACGTGCCAAACCTGAGCAACATAATTTACAATGATCATGGTCGTTGTGACAGATTCCCTATCTGTCCTTCTAATCATTGCCTATAATCCTGCCCCCATCCTCACCAGCGCATTCATTCCCCTGGCAGCGAGGGGAGGTATTCTGTTCCAGTGATGCTACTCCTGAGCTGATAGCCAACATCACTTAGGATATTTGTTGGGATGTACCAACTCAGGACTAGCCTCTCTAATGCTCTTCCCCTACATTTCCTTTTAACTGTAACCCAGCTAACTACCTCTGGCTCCTGCACCTCCATTGCCCCCCCCCCACCCCACATTGGCCCCAGCCAGAACCTGATGGGTAAGTGTCAAGGTCCTACCTTTTCCCAGAGGTTATGTTACTCCATGTGCTAGCATCCATCTTGGATTTCTGCTGAGCATGATGGGAATCTTTTATGCCTTCAGGTCTCTGAGGTCCATCCCCCAGAGGGGTGTGGCTGAGTACATATAAGCCTGGGATCTGCACATGCTCTTTGCACTTGTGTCTTGTGTCTTGGTCTTGCTACAGCCCTGTGTATATGCTCGTGACTCTTCTGGTATTCTGACTCGGCTTGTACTAAGACCATTCTCTGTGTTTCCCTTTGATCTGACCCTCCGTTGCTGAACCCGGCCCGTGACCTGTGATTCTCTGTCTACTGTTCTGTACTGTTTTGTCCCGTTGTTATTGACCCGGCTTGTCTGACTACGCTATTGTCATTCTCACCAGCTACACACACCATTGGCGGCGGCCATTACCGCAGCTGGGGTGTCTCGGGGGCCGCGACCTGGTCCCTGGTTGCGTCAAGTCCATCCCCACCATCAGGGGCCCTGGTGAAGGGCAGCCTGGGACTTAGACTCCGCGCCCTGAGGGACTTCAGTCTGTTGGTGGTGGTTGTCGTCAGCCAGTGCGTTACCCTGCCACTAGGCCTACCTGTCCGTTCCACAGCCCTGCCCTGACATTACACAAGTGCCATGAATCCTGACGGTGCAGGTACGCCTTCACTTCCAATGTTGGTCGCCAGACTGGATCAACAGGATCTCCTTTTGGATCAGTTCGCTCAGGCGTTGCAAACTCTGCTGGCACGCACCGCGCACCTTACTCCTGGTGTTATTAGGCCGGTTGTCACTCCGGTGGTCGCTTCCGCTGCTGTTCCGCTTGCTGTGCCTACCGCCGCGGCTGATGCGGCACCCGCGGTGTCCAGAGGTATGACCGGTTCAGCCCCTCTTCCACAGCGCTTTGGGGGTGAGCCGAGTCAGTGTCGTGGGTTCCTTAACCAGGTGGGGATTTACTTTGAATTAATCCCCTACGCTTTTCCGACTGAGAGGTCAAAGGTGGGTTTCCTCATCTCACTACTCTCAGACAAGGCCTTGGCCTGACGAATCCCTTATGGGAGAGGAATGACCCAGTGATTCACGAGTTTTCCGGTTTTGTCGATGCCTTCCGTAGGGTATTCGATGTACCGGCTCGCTCCGCCTCGGCTGCCAAGCTGCTCATGTCTATGCATCAGGGTTCACGGACCGTGGCCGAGTACGCCATAGAGTTTCGTACCCTGGCAGCAGAGGTGGGTTGGAACAATGAGGCTCTGGTGGCTGCGTTTTCTCAGGGTCTTTCTGATGCATTGAAGGACAAGATCGCAGCCAAGGAATTGCCTGTGGAGCTGGAAGCACTACTTTCCTTCCTGATCCTGATTGATACCAGGCTCAGGGAGAGGCCTTCACTCAAGGAACGCCTGCGGAGGCCTTCCAATCGACTGGCACCTGCGGTTTCTATCCCTCCCATTCCTCCCTCTCCTCCCACGCCTCCTGGGGATAGATTGTCTGGTGGTGAGCCCATGCAGCTGGGGTTTGCTCGCCTTTCCGAGGGAGAGCGGGCCGCTCGGCGTCGGGAGGGGCGCTGCCTGTACTGTGGCCTTGGTGGGCACTTTCGGCAGTCCTGTCCGGTCCGTCCGGGAAACGCTCGCACCTGAGATCCTGTCGGGGACAGATCTTGGGTGGAGTCTCCTCGTCCCCGGCGTTCCGCAGAGATAAGCCACTGATCACCGTTGTCCTCTCTTGGGCGGAGGGCTCGGTGACGGCCCAGGCGTTGGTAGATTCTGGGGCCGGCGGGTTGTTTATGGACAGCTCGTTTGCTGCCCAGCACTCCATTCCCCTGCAGGCTCGAGTTACCCCATTGGTTCTCGAGGCGATAGATGGCAGGCCCCTGCAACCACCGCAGGTTACCCACGAGACTATGCCAGTTGAAGTAGCTATTGGGGCGGTTCACAGGGAGTTGGCCTGTTTCCAGGTGATTTCTTCTCCGCACTATTCGCTGGTTTTGGGGTATCCCTGGCTCCAGATGCACAATCCAACCTTCAATTGGCAAACTGCCGAGATTCTCTCGTGGTCTCCACAGTGTGGGGCTGGGTGCATCCGTGGGCCGGTTAAGGTGTTGTGTGCCTCCTCGGACTCTGCGTTGCCCACTGATTATGGGGAGTACCAGGACGTGTTTGATAAGGTACACGCTTGTTTTTTGTAAACTTGAGAAGTGCGAATTCCATCGATCCCAAGTTGCCTTTTTAGGCTACATAATTTCTGCGGAGGGATTCTCCATGACCCTCAGAAGGTTTCGGCAGTTCTGCAGTGGCCTCGTCCCAATGGTTTTGGCCCATTCAGCGCTTTTTGGGTTTTGCCAACTACTATCGGAAGTTCATCAGGAACTTCTCCACGCTGGCAAAACCTCTCTCAGACCTAACCAAGAAGGGCAGCAATCCTCACGAGTGGCCATCCGAGGCCATCGTAGCTTTTGAGGCTCTGAAATCCGCCTTCGCTTCGGCTCTGATACTGTCTCATCCCAATCCTGGATTGCCCTTCCTCCTTGAGGTTGATGAATCCGAGACGGGAGTAGGCGCTCTCCTGTCTCAACGTCGGTCGCCCGAT
The DNA here is from genome assembly GCA_951230385.1 of Staurois parvus. Taxonomy (NCBI): domain Eukaryota; kingdom Metazoa; phylum Chordata; class Amphibia; order Anura; family Ranidae; genus Staurois; species Staurois parvus. The sequence goes on from CATNWA010004178.1 coordinate 5,676, forward strand.
GGACCCCTACTTCCCTGTGGGTTTCTACTCCAGGAAGCTTTCCTCTGCAGAGTGCAACTACCAGATTGGAGATAGGGAGTTGTTGGCAATCATTCTGGCTCTCAAGGAATGGAGGCACACCTGCTCGAGGGCTCCGCAGTTCCGGTCCTCATTCTTACCGATCATAAGAACCTGACTTATCTTTCGGAGGCCAAAAGATTGACACCCCGTCAGGCCAGATGGGCCTTGTTCTTGTTGCGGTTCAACTATGTGGTCTCCTATTTGCCTGGTTCCAAGAATGTCAGGGCTGATGCATTATCGCGGCAATACTCTGAGTTGTCCAGGGAGGACTCTGAGCCAACCTCGGTCATACCTCCGGATCATATCCTGGCTGCCATTCGTACCAGTCTGACTTCTCCCCTTGGGGAGCAGATTTTGGCGGCTCAAACTGACGCTCCTCCCGAGAGACCGGAGGGTAGATGTTTTGTACCCGAGGGGTTGCGCACCCGTCTGCTGCGTACCTACCATAACTCCAAAACTGCGGGCATCCGGGGAGGAACCAGTTGTCTTGGGTTGTCTCTCGGTTGTTCTGGTGGCCAACTCTCCGTGCCGACATCGCCTCTTATGTAGCGGCATGTTCGATCTGTGCCCAGAATAAATCTCCATGGCATCTTCCAATGGGTCTTCTGCAACCCATTCCCAATGGGGAGCGTCCTTGGTCACACCTGGGCATGGACTTTATTGTAGACCTCCCTGTGTCTCGGGGCCATACGGTCATCCTCATGGTCGTCGATCGTTTTTTCCAAAATGTGCCATTGTATTCCACTCAGGAAATTACCAACAGCGCAAGAACTGGCCACGGTCTTTTCCAGGGAGATTTTTCGCCTGCATGGGTTGCCCCAAGGTGATTGTCTCGGACCGCGGGAGTCAGTTCGTGTCCAGATTCTGGCGCGCCTTCTGCTCCCAGTTGGGCATTAGTCTCTCCTTTTCTTCAGCCTACCACCCGCAGTCCAATGGGGCTGCGGAGCGTTCCAATCAGGCCTTAGAACAATTCCTTCGGTGTTATATCTCGGACCATCAGGACGATTGGGCCGATCTCCTGCCTTGGGCAGAGTTTGCCAGGAACTCAGCGGTCAACTCCTCCTCCGGGATGTCCCCCTTCATGGCCAACTATGGGTACCAACCCGCGGTATTACCTGAGAGGTTCTCACCACAGGACATTCCGGCTGTGGAGAACCATTTTGCTGCCCTGCGTTCTTCATGGGGGCAGATCCAGAGGGCTTTGAGGGACTCGGCTCAGCGTCAGAAGTTCCAGGCTGATCGCAGACGGTTGCCCGCTCCTTCATACCAGGTCGGCGATCGGGTGTGGTTGTCTACTCGTAACCTCAATCTTCGGGTGCCCACACCCAAACTAGCTCCCCGTTTTTGTCGGTCCTTTTCGCATTCTCCGCAAGGTGAATCCGGTGGCCTATGCCCTTGCCCTTCCACCTGGGATGCGGATCTCCAATATCTTTCATGTATCACTGTTGAAACCTCTGATCTGCAATCGCTTCACTACCTCTCTGCCTCGGCCCCGTCCCATTCGGGTTGACGGTCATGAGGAGTATGTGGTGAGCCGGATCCTGGACTCTCGATTGGTGCGCGCGGCCGATTACAGTTCCTGGTTCATTGGCGCGGTTATGGTCCCGAGGAGCGTTCCTGGGTTCCTTCCGTGGATGTCCATGCTCCTGCCCTCCTCCGCGCGTTTCATACCCGCTTTCCTCAGAAACCTTTTGTTGAGCCGCGGAGGGGGAGGGGCCCTTGAGGAGGAGGTACTGTCAAGGTCCTACCTTTTCCCAGAGGTTATGTTACTCCATGTGCTAGCATCCATCTTGGATTTCTGCTGAGCATGATGGGAATCTTTTATGCCTTCAGGTCTTTGAGGTCCATCCCCCAGAGGGGTGTGGCTGAGTACATATAAGCCTGGGATCTGCACATGCTCTTTGCACTTGTGTCTTGTGTCTTTGTCTTGCTACAGCTCTGTGTATATGCTCGTGACTCTTCTGGTATTCTGACTCGGCTTGTACTAAGACCATTCTCTGTGTTTCCCTTTGATCTGACCCTCCGTTGCTGAACCCGGCCCGTGACCTGTGATTCTCTGTCTACTGTTCTGTACTGTTTTGTCCCGTTGTTATTGACCCGGCTTGTCTGACTACGCTATTGTCATTCTCACCAGCTACACGCCATTGGCAGCGGCCATTACCGCAGCTGGGGTGTCTCGGGGGCCGCGACCTGGTCCCTGGTTGCGTCAAGTCCATCCCCACCATCAGGGGCCCTGGTGAAGGGCAGCCTGGGACTTAGACTCCGCGCCCTGAGGGACTTCAGTCTGTTGGTGGTGGTTGTCGTCAGCCAGTGCGTTACCCTGCCACTAGGCCTACCTGTCCGTTCCACAGCCCTGCCCTGACAGTAAGGTCCAGACTCTTTTCGAGGTTGTTAATGCTTCGCAGTGTTGCCAGTTGACTCTTTAGATTCAGGATCTGGGCTTCCATGGAAACAACTAGCTCACATCTCACACAGCAGTATTCACCCTCGAACGGCTCTTCAAGGAAAATATATATGGAGCAAGATGTGAAGTGGGTGGCATCACCACTGCTGTTGGACATTTTAACCACTAAGCTAATGAGGATAATCCAGAGAGAAAAAAAATAATTATTTTAATTAATCTGTTATTAGATGTACTTCTTCATCTTATTCAGACCACTAATTGTTTCCTAAACTGTTTGAGTACTCCTACACATTAATTACACAGCCCCATTGTCTTCGGCTTTTGCTCCCTCTCACTGAATACATGGCCCTTGGCATCCTCTCCTCCTGCACTGCTCACGGCATCAGCAAGTGCCTCTCACATGCAGCCAGCACAGCCAACAGTACTTACGGTGCCGCTCCACTGCTCCTCACACACAGTTTTTAGTCTCTCTCTCCACCGCTCTAAAGCCAGTACTCACAATGTCACCAGGTCACAGTACCCCAGTTCTCAATACCCAAGTACTCACAGTGCCCTAGGTCACAATACTGCAGTACTCACAGTGCCCCAAGTCACAATACCTCTGTATTCAGAGTGTCCCAGATCACAGTACCCCAGTACTCAATACCGCAGTACCCACAATGCCCCCCCAAAGGTCACAGTACTCTAGTACTCACAGTATCCTCAGGTCACAGTACTCCAGTATTCAAGTGGCTCACCTCAACGCTCACAACTAGGGGGATCCCTGATTCATACTGCTGTCACTCTGCTTTGCCTGTTCCCTGTTCAACTCAACTTGCGTCAGCTCGCTGTGTCCAGCGTCAGCCCACTCAGCCTCCCACTGTGTCCAGCGTCAGCCAACTCAGCTTCCCACTGTGTCCAGGGTCAGCCCACTCAGCCTCCCACGGTGTTCAGCGTCAGCCCACTCAGCCTCCCACGGTGTCCAGCGTCAGCCCACTCAGCTTCCCACTGTGTCCAGTGTCAGCCCACTAAGCCTCCCACTGTGTCCAGCGTCAGCCCACTCAGCCTCCCACTGTGTCCCAGCGTCAGCCCACTCAGGTTCTCACTGTGTCCAGCGTCAGCCCACTCAGCCTCCCACCGTGTCCAGCGTCAGCCCACTCAGCCCCCCACCGTGTCCAGCGTCAGCCCACTCAGCCTCCCACCGTGTCCAGCGTCAGCCCACTCAGCCTCCCACCGTGTCCAGCGTCAGCCCACTCAGCCTCCCACCGTGTCCAGCGTCAGCCCACTCAGCCTCCCACCGTGTCCAGCGTCAGCCCACTCAGCCTCCCAACGTGTCCAGCGTCAGCCCACTCATCCTCCCACCGTGTCCAGCGTCAGCCCACTCAGCCTCCCAACGTGTCCAGCGTCAGCCCACTCAGCCTCCCACCGTGTCCAGCGTCAGCCCACTCAGCCTCCCACCGTGTCCAGCGTCAGCCCACTCAGCCTCCCACCGTGTCCAGCGTCAGCCCACTCAGCCTACCACCGTGTCCAGCGTCAGCCCACTCAGCCTCCCACCGTGTCCAGCGTCAGCCCACTCATCCTCCCACCGTGTCCAGCGTCAGCCCACTCAGCCTCCCACCGTGTCCAGCGTCAGCCCACTCAGCCTCCCACCGTGTCCAGCGTCAGCCCACTCAGCCTCCCACCGTGTCCAGCGTCAGCCCACTCAGCCTCCCACCGTGTCCAGCGTCAGCCCACTCAGCCTCCCACCGTGTCCAGCGTCAGCCCACTCATCCTCCCACCGTGTCCAGCGTCAGCCCACTCATCCTCCCACCGTGTCCAGCGTCAGCCCACTCAGCCTCCCACCGTGTCCAGCGTCAGCCCACTCAGCCTCCCACCGTGTCCAACGTCAGCCCACTCATCCTCCCACCGTGTCCAGCATCAGCCCACACAGCCTCTCAGTTCAAAACAATAAGAAAACATTTTGCCTGAAATTCTCATTTGTAAATGTTGTTGATTTTACATTTTTATATTTAAATGATAATTCTTTTATTTTCATATCATACATTTTTTATGTAAACTTGCAAATCTAACTTGAATAAAATATTACTCTAGTAATATTACTATAGTCTGTAAACGTGTAAACATTTTAATATAGTGTAATGCATATAGTTTGTAAACAATTACTGCATTTGGCCATATTTATTTGTTCATTACATTTGCAGGCTTTGCTTACTGCTTTGACTATGCTTCACTGCTCCTCTTAATGTAAGTCTATGGGTCAGATCTAAGCATACTAAAAACAATAGATTGAAACAATGAAATAATCAAAATTAAATTAACAGTATTGAACTAACCCCTTGACTTATTTGTAGTTGACTACTAGCAGGAACATGTACAAATATCTATAAGAAGTATAATAATTTTATAGAGTTCGGTCCCTGTGATGCTGGGACCTCCACCCAATGCCACCATCTTAAAAAATCTAATATTTGCACAGTGTGAAGGTTTCTGCCTGGCCTCTGAGACCTCAGCATATCTGCACATGCACCGAGTTTTCCCATGCATGTGCAGACAACCTGATATCTTAGACATCTATAACTGCTGCACATTTTTATGCATGCTTAAAAAAAAATCTAATTATGGGAGAGGGAGTGTGGGCTTGAGCCAAGTGTAAATAACTAGGGTTTTTTTGGGTGAAGGTTTGCTTTAAGAATAGAACACAAGTGAAAAAGTAGGTAAAGGACACAATTATATCTCAAAAAGGGTCTGGGCAACCAAACTGATACGAGGCAAAAATCAGCTAAACTGAATGTATTCCCTCTTGAGTAGTGATGGTCTGAACACCCCCTGTTTGGTTCACAGTAGAACATTTGAACCTAAAAACAAAGTTCTGCCATGAACATCGAACATAATTCAAGTCTATGGGACTTGAACTTGTAAATTCAAAAGTGCCCATTTTGAAGGTTTATATGCAAGTTATTGGCCATAAAAAGAGGATGGGGACTGCCCTGAGAGACATGAAAACATGTTTTTTAAAAAGTACCGTTTTTAAAGGGGTAGTCATTTTGCACTGCTTAAAAGTAAAAAAAAAATTGAAAAATTTCTTTAAATATCATAATATCATGCCTGCAATGCCAAAAAAAAAGTGTGGGTGCCCCCCCCACCCTTTAGGTCTGGTAGGAAGGTTAGGAGGGACCCCACAGTAATTTTTTTTTTTAAAGTGTGTGGGGTTCCCTCTAATAGCCATACCAGACCTTTTAGGCCTGGTAGGACTTTTAAGGGGAAACCCACCTCCCAAAATTATTTTAAAGAAAAGTCCCCCCCCAAAATAAATAATGGTTCCAGCATTGTAATGCATCGTCAATCATGGCATCCAGTGTAGTCACGATGATGCCGACTCGCCGAAATGAAAAAAACCCCGACACCCATCAACCGAGAACTCGCCACTATCTGACATTTCTGAGTCAGAGGAAAACAATTGGGCGGAGCTAGAGGTGACATCACCCCTAGCTCCGGCCAATTGTGTGCGTCTGTCCGGCAACTGTCATCCACAATTGGGCAGAGCTAGCAGTGAGGTCACATCACCGCTAGCTCTACCGAATTGTTGTGACCCATGATTGGCCAAAGTCACTGACACTTTAGCCAATTATGGCTCTTAATGTAAACTCAGCGAACACACGAACATCCAATGTTCAAGTCGAACGTATGTTCAATTTTAACATATAGGCCATCCCTACTCTTGAGAAGAAGTGGTTAAGGGGAGATATGATCACCATATATAAATACATAAATGGTCCATACAGTGAAATTAATGTACTCATTTTTTTTAGGTGATTACAGAGGACAGGGGGGCACATTTTACATCTGGAGGAAAAGAGATTTCAAGTGTTACTAAACCCAGGACCCTGCAGCCACTATATCTGGTCTCCCACAGTACACAGAACATGGAAGTGCAATTATTTTAGTAAATATACACTGCTAAATACCTTTTCTCATCAGCAGTTAGAACAGTCTTGTGACTACTATCAGTGTCCAGCCCAGCACTAGCTAAAGCTTGTAGAAGGAGTTTTTTTCTGCTCCAGGAGGATGCAGGACCCCTGGCCTCTTTCTGGACAGTGCTGACTAGCCCTGTGCTGATCACATGCACTCTCCGAAGAAAAGAAACCCTCTCTAGCAACATACACCAAACTGAGCATGTGTATGCCCACGGTTCAGTCTGGAGATAAGTGGTGGTTGCTTCAATAAGGGGAGGAACAGAGAAGAAAGGATCAAAACAGCCTTTTTACACAATGCAGATGATTAACCCTTAAGTTCCACAGTGAGCATAACAAGCATGATTTACTGCATGTACAGGCTGATTTTACTGTTGTGTTTTTAGTAACACTTTAAACCTTCACATACGGAAAGGCTTCTTCACAGTAAGAGCTATGAAAAGGTGAATGTATTACTAAGTGCAGAGAATTTAACTGGATACTAGCATTTATAGGTGAAAACTCCACAGATTCTTGATCCAAGAAATATTAGATTGCTTTTGGTAGATCAGAAAGAAATTTATTTTTCCCATGCTGGAGCAAATTGGATCTTACTTTATAGATTTCTGTACAGAAATGAAATTTATGTCCTTTTTCCCCACAAATAGAGCTTTCTTTCAGTGGCATTTGAACACCTCTGCATTTCTTATTATTTGCGCTATAAACAAAGACCAATAATTTTGAAAAAAAAAACAATATTTTTTTACTTTTTGCTATAAAACATATCCAGTAAAAAAAAAAAAAAAATAAAATGTTTCCATAAATTTAGGACAAAATGTATTCTGCTACATGTCTTTGCTAAAAAAAATCCCAATACGTGTAAATTAATTGGTTTACGTGAAAGTCAAAGCGTTTACAAATGGCGGTATATATACTGGATTTTTACTACTAGTGTACTAGTAGTAATGGAGGCGATCAGCGACTTATAACGGGACTGCAGCGGGCATTCTAACATTGGGGGGGAACTGACTAACTGCCAATGACATCCCAATGGCACTAATACAGTGAGCAGTGCTAATAAAAGGACTGATACTGCACTAATGACACTGGGCAGGAAAGGGTAACAGCTGAGATGATCAAAGGCTTAACTGTGTGCTGTTTTACTGTGTGTGCTGTGTGTGTGTGTTTTACTGGGGAAACATGCTGCTGTGTACTTCATTGCTGTGCAGAGAAATACACAGCAGCATGTTATTGTTGGCAGGAGAGAGACCTGTGTTGTTTACACACAGTTCTCTCCCCTGTCATTGTTTCTCGGCGAACGCCGGGTGCTGGCATGGAATCTCCGGCCGGGACCCGATGATCAATATCAGTAGCCACCAATGGCAGCGCACGCACTCCCTACCCGGAAATGCAAAATCACGTATATATACACATGATTTTGCGCAGCCCTACCGCCCTGTAGCAGTATTTATGCTATAGGGTGACGGAGAAATGGTTAATTGCCTTCCTCTGGATCAACTGTGAGTATAGGATTGTGTATATGGAGGTATTCTATTTTTTTTTCTATTTGTTGAAATGGATGGGTTTGTGTCTTTTTTCAACCCAACTATGTAACTACGTACTTGCTAAAAGAGCACAATAGACTGTTATGTTTTAAGTTTAAGGAGTGTCTCTAATAAGTAAGGATCCCGCATTTTCTAAAAGATGTATATTGCCGGGAAGTATCTTACTAGGTGAAAGGTGAAAGAATGTTCTAGTATAAAACTGCGGGATGTGTGTTTAGGTTAACATTCATTACAACCCTTTTGTTTGGAAGGTCAATTATAAACTTTCAAGATGTACAGATGAATGACAGATACTGGCATTAAAACATTTAGGAATATATACCTCACCTTATCAGTCATTCTTCACCAACCAAATAGTGAATTCACCTTCACGCAGATATGAACTAACTGCAACAAGGGGCGGACATGACAACTCATGGGCCCCTGGGCAATAGGGGATCATGGGGCCCCTGTGTCTCTTTTCCCAAACTCAAAAAGCCTATGAAAAAGGTCCAGGGGCATCTCATGGGGCCCCCTACTGACCCCGGGCCCTCGGGCATTGCCCGAGTTTCCAAATGGTCAGTTCTGCCCCTGACTGCAACTATATTATACACTTAAGCTATAAAACACATAAACCATGAATATTAACAACATCTAATGCCTTCAATGCTCGAATCTTCATATCACCTCATCATTAAGAATTGACTGATACTCAAGACGAGACGACATACACTTCAGAGATGTACCTACTTTCCTCTACGTATCCAATGGTTGAATTGTATGCTTGATGTATTGTTCTACACCACATTGCTTTGTATTACAGTTTACACTAAGTTCCCGTCTGCGAAACGGGAAGCATAATATGTCATGTCTGTGTTCTGACTGTGCTTTATAGCTTTACATGCTCTATATGCTATCTTGTCTATTCTTATATTAAATAAAATATTTTTTGAAAAAAAAAAAAAAACATTTAGGACTATTTTTGCTTTTACCTAACATATTTAGTTTTATAAATCTAGGAATATCAAATTTGACAATATAACCTTTGACATTTTTTCCTTGTTCCTATTCATCATTAGATACCTCCGTTAGGGTCTTCCACAGATCACCAGTTCAGAATTCCTTGCCCTGATGGCTACTAACCTATCCTTTTTGCCCACCTTCTGTGGTTGAACTCAACTTACCAGCTCTTCCTCCACATTCTATACTTGTCGATTTACCAGCCCCTCGATGACATTTCCTTTGTGACAAAACGCTGCCGGACGGACCCTAGTGCTAACACATCTCACACTCATTCAGTTGAGCAGAATAAATTTACAAGCTTGTCTCTATATGAATTGTTTGTGAGTATCTTTCTTATGCATCAATAAATGGTATTTTAAATACTGCACTAGGGAGTCTCTTTGTTTCCCTTTCATGTTTGATGCGGTCTGAGTAACTCTAGCTGAGAACATTGTGGCACCAGTGTCCTGGTTTGCATATCTGAGTGTCCCTGACATATTATTAAGCTCTGTTAGACATCTAACATTAGGGGGTCTCTAACAATCTTGGTAAGCGGTTAATGCATCTCTCTGTTGTTCACATTCATTGTGTCACATTGTTTTTTGTCAGGAAACTAATACAGCTAATGCTCATCCAACATGCACCAACACGTAGGCGCCTTTGTGTGCGCCAGCGTGCATCGGTACACATTGGCACCAAGCTGCCTATTTAAAAGGAGATGCTCCTGGTGTGTGCTAATTGCTGAATGTTCTTCAGCTCCCCATTGATCCATTTCGCCTTTTTCCTGCTTTTGCAGGCTGATTTGTTGCTGACCGGCTTGTTTCCTGACCTTGCTCTGTGGATTCTGGATACTGACCTTGGCTTGCTCTGACTATTCTGCAACTGGAACTTGCTCTGGCTGCTTCTCTGATGCTGACCTCAGCCTGCTTCCTGATCACGCTACTATCTCATCATGTACAGTCATGGCAAAAAATATTGGCACCCCGCATTTCTGTCAGATAATGCACCCAATTTCACCCAAAATATAGCTGCAATTACAAATGTTCTCATGTTTATTTCTTTTGTTTGTATTGGTATGACACAAAAAAAGTCAAAGAAACAAAAAAACAAATCTTACACATTCCACGCAAAACTCCAAAAATGGACTGGACAAAATTATTGGCTTCCTCAATTTAATATTTAGTAGCAGACCCATTGGAAAAAATAACAGAAATAAATCACTTGCTGTAACGATCAATGAGTTTCTTCCACTCTCTACTGGTATTTTGGACCACTCTTCTTTTGCCAATGCTCCTAGGTCTCTCAGATTGGAAGGCTTCCTTTTCCCCAACTGCTATTTTGAGATCTCTCTCACACAGGTGGTCTATATGGGATTGAGATCTGGGGACTTATAGCTGGCTGAGTTCAGTATTCTCCAGCGTTTTGTCTTAAACCATTCCTGGGTGCTTTTTTGACATGTGTTTTGGGTCATTGTCCTGCTGTAAGACCCATGACCTCTGATGGAGACCCAACTTTGTGACATTGGGCCCTACATTGCACCCAAAAATTCTTGTGGTAGTCTTCAGATTTCATAATGCACATGGTCATGTTAGTTTAACTACTTCTATGGTTGGGAAGATACTGGAGAGTTTAATACACTGATACACTCTCACGGCTTCCACTATAACCTCTATGCCGACGACACGCAAATCTATCTCTCGACCCCTCGCCTCACCCCCTCAGTCTCTGTCCGAATCCACAAGCCTAAACTTGTGAACGACATATCAGATTTGGATGTCGCTCTCCACTTCCTTAAACTGAACCACTCCAAAATCGGAGCTCCTAGTTTTCCCCCAGCCCTGCACCCCTCACTGACTTCTCCATCACGCCCAACAAAGCCACTAAGGCCCCCCCCGCAAGCCAAGGTACTTGGTGTCATTCCAAATTAATCATTTCCAGCCCCCCCA
>CATNWA010004179.1:0-17302 GCA_951230385.1 Staurois parvus
ATTCGCTCATCTCTACTCATAACCCTTTGTTAGGACTACTGTTTGTGTATCAGCATCAAGTGTTTTATTGGCTTGCTTGCCTCGCTGTTAGGACCCCTTTTGCACATTATCGGGGATGGGGGTGGGTCTTTTTTATTGTGGCAATTTTTAATGTAATTCTTCTTTGTGCGGTATTTTATAGGAGAAAGACGTCCTTTCTTTCTGTTGTCCCCTCAAAATCAGTCTCTTTTTCTGTTTTATAATGGTTTATTATTTTTTTTCCTGTGCCGCTAAGGCCATTTTTAATGTTTAGAGTGCTCAAAGCAAAACATTCACTTGTTGCTGAACTGTTAGGCTCCATTCACACTTGTGCGACTTGTCCATGCTAATTTGTGATATCAAAGTTGCATGACAAGTCGCAGCCCATATCCTTTCAATCGCACCCATTCAAATGGGTGTGACTTAAAGTCGCAGCGACTTTGAAAAAGTGATTGCACGACTTTGATCCAGAGGGTGTAAGGTCGGCTCAAAGTCACACTCAAAGTCGCATCAAGTCGCACTTCAAAGTCGCACTGGAAATCGTGCGACTTTGTAGCCCATGCAAGTGTGAATGGGAATCTTAGAGTTGCTCTTTGTACTACAGCACAAGCGCTGGATTTTTGTGCAAAAACAGTGTGCACCAAACCACCTCACACGGCTTACCTTTACCTTACTCCCATTATTGCCTTTGTGTCACGGATCCACACAAAGGAATTTGGGTTTTTGTACCCATATGTAAAGAAACAGAATCCTTCTTCTGAAGTTCCGGGTATATGGTGAAAAAGGCACATTTGTGTTTCAGTAAGTCTTGGTAAAGACCATTGTTGTGTGCCTCTATCCCCTTGTGGGATGAAGTTTTCTTTTGTTTGCTCCCCTGTCACCACAGATACCAGTAATGCCATTTTGGAATCCTGGGCTGTGGAGCACAGAGGAGGGACCACAGGGTTAGGGTTTAAATCTGTGACTCAATCTGACTCTACTCCCAAGCTCAGTAGCTGTGGCTGACGGCACTGAGTTTCCAGAGGCTGAAACATTTTGATGCCAGCCTAGAGGAACTCAAGGTGTGCCAACAGATGCTCTGCTGAGGACGGGGAGGGGGAAATAAAAAGTGTGTGTGATGTGGGTCGGAGGACAATCCCTGGTGGAATCCTCTCTCCTGTAACATTTCCCTCTGATTACCAACAGTCGCGGGTGTTGTTGCCAGTGCAGACTCGTGGCTGTGTGTTGCAGAGGAAGTCTTACAGGATCTTTGGGGCAAATTCAGCCCAGTCCACTGTCTTCCACATCAGAAGCTGCAGCTGACATCACTGAGTACTCCAGGCTGATAAGTTTGATGCTGGGCCCAGAGGAGCTCAGTGTGCTGTGCTGACAGACGTTCTGCTGAGGAGATGACTAGAGTAATAAGGTGTGGCCATGGGTCAGAGATGACCCCTGATGGAATAAAGCTTTCTGTGGATTTATCCTTTGTCCCCAAAGTGCTATGGGTATCATGATTGAGGATTCATTGCTGTGCACAGCAAAGGAGGGATCACAGGATGATGGGGTACACTGACTCCATCAGAATCTTCTTCTCTCGGAGACTGCACCTGACAACACTGCATTCTTTGCAGGCTGATAGGTTTGATGTTAGACCCAGGAGGAATTCAGGGGTTGTGCTTCTGACCAGTCCTCTGCTATAGGAGAAAGAGCAGAAGTGTGGGAGACAGGTCAGAGGGTGAAGGCTCTGGTATCCAGGCCATGGAACCAAGTCCAGATCACCCAGGAACGACCTTATGCCAGGCTCAAATATCTGGGTGTGTTGCAGCTAATAGAGAACCCACCAGATGACCATGGCCAGTAGGTGAAAATGATGACAGCCTAACACAATGACAGGCTTGCCTGTTACCCTTCCAGTTAGGTAGTCGCGTGGGCCAGTGGATGAGTGGATCCGCAGGGTGATCTGCTGGCCAGTAGTGATCCAGACCCATCAGGATTCATTCTGAGAGCTGTACAGTAACCCTCTCCTAATCTGGCAGGGGGGACAGGCTGAAATGTCAGTGGTGCCAAGCCTTTAAGTTGGGAGGAACGTCCCCACCTCCCCAACCTAGGGAACCTTCCTGGCAGATACGCATAAAGCATGACCCCGTTTAGGCTCAGCTATGCTGCAACTAGAAGGGGGGAGATGTACACATAAATATTAAGATTCGAGTAGCTGAGATGTGAGAGGATCAGTAGAAATATGTAATCATAGGTCTAGTGTTCAGTATTCAGTCAGAGACATATGTTCACCAATTAGCATCTGAAAGGACAGAGCATCTTCATAGTTTTGTGCCCGAATAAAAGATAGAAAAGAAAAACAAAGAGGGGGTGGGAGCAAACCCCTGGTTTGAATCACCAAGGTCAGGGATAGAATTTCCTATACCAGCGCAACAGTCCGAGTCGCGACAGTACCACTCGCTGATCAGCAGTCACAATCAGTGCGCCAAAGAACCGTTATCTGCGTTTCTCTGTTCTCGGGAAATCTACAGAGAATAACAAATACCGTTTTTACATGCAGGGTGTAGTCTACAGTTGGGTGTACAATCAGAAGAAGTATTTTCATCTCTCTGCAACTAATATTTTAGCTACGTTCCATGAGAGATGGATGAATATTTTCTTTGATCTGGTTATAATAAGTGATGGCTCAACAGCCACTCCTGGTCTCCCTGCTGCTTCTTTGAAGCCGAAATGGCTGGAGCTCACCTCTGTTAGACTTCAAGAAAGAGTGGCAAAGGCTGAACGACATAGTTGGACTAAAGTGAGTCATGAGAAATTTTTGTATTTGTTGTTCCTAAACTTTAAATGTGTCCATGTATTCGTTCGTGTTATTCATATGTCTCACGTCGTGTGCTTACTTAAAGCTCTGAAGGCAGCAATTGGGCCAATGCGCCATAGTACAATGTATAGTAATACAGTAACTCGGCTATGGTAATGGATGAGATGGCAGAATCTGCGCTTATAGAAAAATAAAGACCCGGCGTGTATACCACCATCGGCATTCCATGCGAATGCTGCTCGTCAGTAGAACTTGGGCCTGTATCCACAATATCAGCAAGCAGACCACCCACGTGTGCATCATAACGCAATGCCGCAACGCGTGTGAACTCCACGTGTAGTTCTTGTGCAATATCGTACCACCCATTACCTATTCTGAACTGGTATCTTCGATGGATGTGTTTTATTAATAAAGATCGTATCGGGCCCATCCAGGTACACAGACTGATATTTTTATAGAGAGTTGGCATGGTGCAGAGAATTTTTTTTTTATTTACAATTTTTAAAAAAACCCAAAAAAATAAAGCTAGTATGACAGGAATAAGACCGTCAGATAAGGCTTCATAAGGGGGGGTAGGTGAGATGTCTGCTTGAGACCTCCATAAGGTTCATGGGGGGAGGACCAGTGATAGATAATAGCAAAGGCTATGCCTCCAATTGGAATGTGTCATCCTCTGTATAAGGTACTCCCCATTGTATTGTTTCGGTGGAGGGAATGACTTTATTCATGTGGGGGCATGTTGTATTCTTAATAAAACAAAGCGGAGCCTAAAAACACCCCTATGTGATTTTGCAACCAGCCTTAGAGTGTCGTGATCATTCCAGGGTAACGGAGCTCCATCAACCCTCAAATTCAACAGAACCCAAAGTATTTGGATTGGCAGGAATCGTGTAGGTTTGGCTGCAGTCGTGGTAGGCGAGATTCGCACAGCTTAATGGTGGGATTTCTGGCGCATCCAACGCAGAGTACTCACGGTAAGGAGAAATTCGTTAAAGCGAATTTCCAAGACAGTTTGGCGAGCCTGGTGGATACTAAACGCGTATTCTTGCGTAGCTAACCTAGAACAGGGGGGAATGGCCATCAGAACTAGCAAAAAGTATGCCGCACCATGTTCAGTCTCTCTCTGCCATTAAGAGGTATCGCTTTTTTGCGTGTTTCGTGTGGCTGATTTCGCTCCCTCTGTTACTAACAAGAAATACCGCTTAACAAGGACCACGTTTTTTGTCCTAAACTCTTGTGATTGGTGAAAAGAAAAGACGAGGTTTGTCTCTGCTGAGAGACAGCAGGGGGGGTGGTTTTGGTTGGCTGGATTGTCAAGTTTAAAAATCTTCCAACCAAAAATTAACGTATATGATTTTAGTGGGTAAAAGTTTTGTTGCATAGTGTTAGGTAAGTATTTGGTGGGGCTGTAGGTACTGTGGTGATTGGCTTTACACCCCCTCCACGTGAGAGTAATTATTACAGTTGCTGAAAGGCTTAGGTTAATTGTTAACTGTTGTAAGATCCTCTGTGTTATGTGATCTGTACAATGTTTTGTGGTATTACTGCTCCCAGCAAGCATGCAGCAGGTTCCTTTCTGTTACATGTGCATGTTATGTGATATGTTGGTGTTTTATGTCCGTTCTGTTGAATGATGCCCAAATTGGTTTGTATGTGTGCTTCATATTGTTTGTGTAATTGTCCAGTGTATGTTCTGTCTAAAAGTCTGTTTTATGTAAGAGGCAATTTTGAGCTAGAGGCTGCCGTGTGCATCCTCGGGGGGGGCCATTCTAGTGTTACCATGTGCTTCCCTGTGGTGGGGTCATTCTAGTATCCATGTTACCATGTGCTCCCTGTGGGGGGTCAGTTTCGTTGACTAAACCACATGACTCCTTTTGTTTGAGTGGCCATTTCTTTGGCTACCAAATGTGCAGTAATCTCTATGCAATGTGCATGAAGTTCCTATATGCATTTATGACCCCATATTGTGTTTTTAATCCAAATTTTTTACAGTTTCATTTGTTTGCTTTTAGCTTAAATTGCGTATTGCCACCAATTTAAAGTGTAAAACACAGCGAGTTTTGTCCCAGTCACGTGTGCCACATTTAATGAGCGCGGTGGATTCTGCGTTGTTGCACATAGATTTTCTTGTATAGTGTATTTATGTTTTTCTTTGTGTTTTATTTTACCTGTTAAAAGTATTTTCCGGTATTGTTAAGCGGGTTTTGTTTAAAGCTGCCTGTGTCGCGTGTTGTCTCACGTCCTGCAACTTTTGTAGTGAAACGGTACTAGGTGGTTTGCAGTTTAGATTCGCGTATAGAACGTGGATCGTTTTAACGGTGCTAATAGAAGTGATTTTCGCGTCAGCAACAAGGTTACTTGTGGCGCTTGTTCGGTTTTACCTCTGTGAAGTGTTTAACTGTGAAACGTCCCAAGTTATGTCATAAGGATCCACTTTGTCCATTTTAAACAGTTTTTTTCAGGATTGAAAAAGGGTTTTCTGTCTGAGTAAGTAATTAGGAAAGTTTGTTTTTTTTTTACACAAAATTCCCCCCCCTAAAAAAAGGTCAGTTAGCAGGTTTCTGCCCAACCAGTGACCCCTAAGTAACGTCCCAAGAAACCCCTCTTTTTTGTTTTGACTTGTGTATGGCCTACTGTGCTGCAGGGTGGAGATAAAAGCCACTTTCATCAATGTGCGGTGCTGGGCCTGCCAAACACAGTGGGTGATGAGGAACCACATAAATTACGCTGTGTGCAGTGGGCGGTCCAGGGAATCCTTAGCCTGGTTCCACAAACACTTCGGGTGGGTCAGGATTCACACAAATTGCGCTGTGGGAGGGAGTGGGAGGTGTGCTACTCAGTCTGACCGTCACTTGATGCGCTTAGGAGGTGTTCGATAAGTATCACATACACAATACCCCCCCCGACACGCTGCTGTTCTGGAAAAAGTGGTGGAATCAGGGCCTCTCGGTTGGATCCCACCGAGTGCCTCCAGGGGGAAAACAGGTACCCGGACACGATGGGATATAATACCAGTGACTAGTCACGATTGGCATATGCTCAGTCCATGAAGAGAGGGTGGGGAACCACGCCCTCCTTTCAGGGTAAGGACAGCTGCACAACTGATGAAGGTGAGTTTGGGGGGGAAGTCTACAGAACCCTCAGAAAGGTGGAATAAATGGTCGCAGGTACCTATGAGCAATACCACGGGTAGGTACATTTGACGCATGGAGGTGGAAAAATTCAATCTCTGAATTTGACACTCACGGATGCAGGCGTCTTAACTCGTAGAAGCGCACAGCGTATGGCTTGCACAGGTCAATCCGATTAGGGAACAAGGCATACAGAAACTGGTGTCTGTCCGGAAGAACCCTAGGTAATGTATACCAGGCCCCCAGAAAGAATAAATAACAGGAGGAATCCAGTGTCCCAAGAGGTGAGAAAAAATAAAAAAAAAAAAAAAATAAAGGCCCCCCCCCGCTTTCAGGGCTGACTCACTACTAAGGCAGGTCAGTATCAGGGTCTGCCTGTGGGTCCCCCCAACAACCAACAGTGGCTGAGATAAGTAATAACAGCACCTGTCTCGTGCGGATAGTGAAAGTCACTCGTGACATACCTGCTGTGTCTTCTCGTATCGATGCTCAGCCCTCTGCCTCGTACCTCTCCCTGCGCCCTGCTTCACCCCAGATCCCTTTCTGTTTTCCACAACTATGTAAGCTCATACTCAACAACCGATTTGCAGACTATCTGTGTATCAAGGGGAGTCGACACCACTGTTAACAGAAACTAGGCGGATTGCAACAAAGCCCTACGAACCACTGTTCAGACCCCTGCCCCCCAGCAATACCCCTGAATCTGAGGGACCTCAAAACCTGAAGGTGCCAGTATGCGAGGTGGTGTGGGTTAATCAAAAGCCCACCGCATGATGCTGGCCAGCCCTATTGCTCTCATCCCGGAACGAGGCCTAGCCAGTCAGGTGCAGCATTTTTATGGTCCTCCCAATTCAAAGGTGGAACGGACCTTTAGGGGAACGGGTAGTTTTGGCAATTCCCCCTTGCACCCCCGGACAGAGAGCCGCACTAGTATCTGGCGGAGCTCCGGACTATCGAGGCTATCCGAGAGGATTTGCTCGAATGTTTGGGACAAAACCAGTTTCAGCTATGGTATGAGCGAGCTCCAATTTGTGCAACAGATTCCTACATGCAAAGGGTTGGGCATGAAGTGGCCAAGTACAGTGATTGCAGTCTATCTCTCTAATAACCACGCATGTGAAGATGACTTCAGGGGGCAAAGAGTTGCTGTACACATCTAAAGTGCAAAGCTTCCAGAAATGTATGGTCCTACCTCCTACTACGGACATGATGAAGCTCACCCAGGGTCCGAATGAGGAAAGCGCCTGCTTCTGCGCCGGCTCAAGCAGACGCACAGCAGATGCTGAACGGAAGTTGGACCTGATGCTCCAACTGAAGGGGTAAAGGTGACGCGACGCACATTCTGTTTGCCGGGGCCAATTTTTTGGAAGGCATAAATACTAAACAATTCGGGAAAAGCAGGTTCGGGCCCGACCCGAATATATTGTGAATGATCAATCCATGCTAATCCTTACCTACTCTTGCGGCAATAGAGAGGGAAAGATTTAATAGAAGAAAACAAGACAAGGCCAAAGTTCTTATGTCCCAGACCCCACACCAAATAACCAAGGGATCGGGGCTCCCAACAGGAAGATAAGGCCCCCACCCAGGATCTTCCAGTGCCACCAAACGGGGCACTATGAGGAGGACTTGTCCCCCAAATGACCTAAAGGACTGTAGGCTTTTCATTCCAGATGAGTCCTCTCCCCCCGATGACCACCATGGTAAGTAATCGCCGTATGAATGCTCATAGGAAGTTGACATATCCGGCTGTCGGGCCCTGATCCATTCTTTTTCCGAGAGGAATTAAAATATCCTCCTCCCGTGCCTCACTGAACACCATGCAGCAAGAGACTCCTGCGAAAACAGGACATCCAAGGCAAGGTACCCCTCGCAGAGGGGAAAAGCCCTCCCTAACCCCACTAACCTCACTATCAAACGATGGCACTATTCCTTAACCCAGCTTCTCTTCATCCTGTGTCGGAAGATGAGAAGGGGGGGGAGAACTGAGCAATGATCAGTGCTTCGGAATTATTGCTACACGACTAACAATCAAACACTCTTCTGCTAACAAGTCGCTCTTGTCCACTATCTAATCTCTCTCTCCAAAGACACGACTCTGCATCTCTTTGGTAGGAAACAGGAGTCATCGGCACACTCCCCATAGCACCCCGTAGTAATAGCGGTAAGTTGTAAACTCTCTCCGATACCCAAAAACCTTGGCCTGAATGTCACCCGTTGCCCCGATCCATCCGAATGCCCCTCGCAACCACACTGGCTGTCACCCCTACGAGGTGGTTGTTTGTGGGACGTCCAAAAACAGGGTTGTAAGTTTCCTCAACAGTTTCTCGACTTTGCATTCACATCTTACAGGTTAGTGCCAATCTCTGCATCTGGGAGCGGCAGAAAGATACACCATCGTTTTCGCGAATCATCTCCCCGAATCCAAAAACAATAACAGTGTGTTCGTTCTATTGGAGCCAGGTGATTGGGTTCGTCCTACCTAAAGATAACATCAAAGAACCGGACTCGAGCCACGGAATTCCCAAAAACCGGAACCCCCCCCCCCATACTCAAGTCCAGCGGAACGACACCTACCTTCCAATCAAGACTATCCGAGGGACGAGACAACTGGGTGCAACCTCGCCATGCCACTACAAGAAGCTTATCCAGCGACACCAGAGAAATGAGGGGTGTCAGTGGCCTTGTTCTTTTTGTTTTGCTAATGTCATACATGTGGTGAAACGGAAGGAAAAGACGGCAGATACCCCAACCTTTTATTTAAAATGCATACCTGCGTTTAGCCCAGAACCGCGCACACAAAAACCAACTGTATGTGTGTGGGTATGCTCTAAGCCCCCACCCAGTCATCACATGACCGCAATGCTGGTGCCCTGTTTCATGCACTATATGACATCCGCGTCGGCCAAGAAAAAGCAAGGGACCCCTGGTTGCAGCCCCCACGTAGTCATTCTGTCGTAGAAACTTAATGACAACATTTTTAGCAGTTTCACATCAGTTTCAGCTCCAATATTAGCTCTAGCTCCTGTAGGCCCCCTCGCAGTCCATTATGGGATAACTGTGACCACTAAGCAGCCCTCTGATTGCTTTTAACATCAGCTTTGGCACAGGTAACAAGTTTGTTGGAATACCACCTGCTGGGAGGTAATACAACCAGTCAACCTGTACTAACCAGACTTCCCTTTCTGAGTAAGCCACACGGAACTCGACCAGACCACGGGTGTTGGAAAGGGACGGATGTGATGTGCAGACTGAGGGAGCACTCCCCCAGTCTGGTGCACCTGTTTCTCAGTGCCAAGAGAGCCGAACGAGTAGACACGTCCTGCTCGATCTGCTCTGACCAGGTCCTTACTATATTTTCTGTGTGGTTCGCAGCCGATAGAATATTTCCCCCAGAACGCTCGAAAGGTTCGTGTGCCCTCAACATAAAGCTATGTCCCCGCATCCGATGTAGTGAATGGACCATGAAGATTTGATGCCCTCAAGAAGGTAAGTTTTGACAGGGAGAAGTTTCTCGCAGGAAACTTTCTCTGAGGGCGACCAGCATGGTCTTGGTCCCCTCATGGACAGGATGGGAATAGAACTTATGAAGCCGCCTGAACAAATTTATCTGTCATCGTGGATAGTATGTTTTTTAACGAGACCCGTAGAGCGACAGAGAAATTGCCCAAGAACAACGGCAGATTGGAATTTAGTGCTTTCCAGGAGAAATGGCCCTCGATTATCTTTTTAGCCGCCAAAGGGGGGATCTGTGAGTTCATCGGAGAGGATTGTTTGTACTTGGATAGCAGACGCCGATGACAAGGTCCAGGCCCAATGGACAAAGTTAGGAACAAGGGAAAAACTAGAGCTATAGCAGTGAGGGTTTTGGAATCCGTTTCAAGGTTTGGGGGGATTGGGAATTTCCTGTTTTTCCCCTCGGATCTTGGTTGAAGGAAGTGGGGGTTTAACCTGATGCTTCCTTTTCACTGCCTTTTAATGCCCGGGGAATGTTCCGTTTCCTCATCGACCGGTAAACCAACTCGGGCAAGACCACATCTCCATGCCCCTCCTGGGCCCACTCCAACCCCTGATCGGGGGAAGACCTCACCAACCACCACCCCTCTACAGATTCTCCCGGCTTCCCCCAATTTTTTTTCTCCTGAACCAATTCTCCAAGACCTTTAAGCAAGCTTTAAACCTCATCATTTTTTGTGTCGCATTTGGGGAAAAATGTCTGGGGTCGAACAGCCTTGTGTGGCCCGTCGCAGGGGGAATTTTAGAAAATATTGCTGGATCTCCCAACCACCGGGGATCACAACCTTATTCAAACCCAAGCTTTTGTGGTTTCGCAAGAGCCTTCCTGTAGGAAGGTTCCAACGCCTTGAGGGTCATTGCTTCAATCAAGCCTGTTTGCGTCGAGTCTGCGCGGGGCTTGTTGTTTCCGGTACCCCGTGGACTTTATTTTCAGGGACAAATACAGGGAAACCTTTGAAGTTTGAGACTACACCCATCAAGCTGAAGAAGATCAAAAAGGGGCACGGGGAATAAGAAAAACAGGAGGGGAATTCATGGAAATTTTGTATTGTTGTCGAACTTTAAATTGTCATGTATTCGTTTATTTATAAGTCTCTCGTGGGCTTAATTAAAGTCTGAAAGGCTGCAATTGGGCCATGCGCATGTACAATGATGTATTACAGTACTCGGCTTTGGGAATGGATAATGGCAGATCTGCGCTTAAGACCGGCGTGTATACCACCACGGCTTTCCCTTTCAATGCGCTGTCAGTAACCGTGGGGGCCCGTATCCAAAATCAGCAGCATGGTACCCCCCCTGGGCTTTCATAACGCAATGCCAAGCGGTGTAACTCCCCTGTAGGCTTGTGCTACTTACAACCCCTTACTATCTGAACGTATCTCGGGTGGGGTTTTTTTAAAAAAATCAACGGGGCCCTCCAGGGACAGACTGAATTTTAGAGAGTCTTGGGGCAGAGAATTTTACATCCCCAAAAGAAGCAGTAGGACAGGGAAAATGACCTCAGATTCCATAGGGGGGAAGGGGAGGAAGTCTCTGACCTCAGAAGGTTCATGGGGGGGGACCCCTGAAGATAATAGCAAAGGCATGCCCTTGGGGGAAATTTCATCCTCGTAAGGTATCCCCATTGTATTTTTCGGTGGGAGGGATTCTTTATTCATGTGGGGGGGATGTGTGTATTCTTAAAAAAACGAGAGGGAGCCAAAACAGCCCTTATGTGATTGCAAACCCCCTTAGGGTGTGTGATCATTCCCTGGAAAAAGGGGCCCCATCACCCACAAAAACAACAAACCAAAGTATTTGGATGGGCAGGGAAACGTGTAGTTTGGCTGCAGTCGTGGTAAGCGAGATTCGCACAGCTTTATGGGGTTTCTGCGCATCCAACTGCGAGTACTCACGGTAAGGAGAAATTCGTTAAAGCGAATTTTCCCAAACACAAAGTGTTTAATTAGACATCAAGGTTTCATCCTGATTTGGTCCATCCTAGAAGATCGCTCAGTCCTCTCCCATATGCTAATTGGTGAACATATGTCTCTGACTGAATACTGATCACTTTAGACCGAAGATATACAATATTTCAACTGATCTCCACACAACTCAGCTACCTCGACATCTTACCTGTTAAACACCTTGGAAAAAAAAAAAAGAAGAGCATACTTCTCAGACAGACAGACCTAAAACAGAGACAGAGATGCGGCTTGTGGGGTGCAGTTTCTTTGGTGTGCATGCCATGCGGCTCGGCATAGGCTGGTAGTAGCAAATATTGGGCACCAAAAGCACCATAACATTCACCACACGCCCCTCCGACTCTATCACAATAGTTTAAAAAGAGGCTAGACCAGTCAACACAAAAACAAAATAAAAAAAAAACTATAATGACAGAGGCTGCTGTCGGACTTTACGATTACACACCGTAGCGTGATGAGCGGGGGGGGGGGGGGGGGGGGGGGGGGGGGGGTACGGAGGGAGACATCCCAAGATTCTATTTTGTTGGTAAGTGCTGCACATACAAAGAGGCTGACTAAAGTCCTGGCTACATTAATTACAGGACTGCTGCTTGATAAAAAACACACTAACGCTATAAACATGCCTGCCTAGGGTAATCATTGTTTCTGTTTGCTGAGGAAGTCCATGTAAATCATGAGTTGTTCAATTAATATTGGCACCATATAAATCTGTAATGTAAAAGAATGTTGCATTTTTCATTTTTTCATGTTTTGCCCCCTTGAAGCCCCATAAAAAGGACCCTCTTCCCATTGGGTAACATTTATTTTTTACATTTTTTCCACGCTCTGGCACAGGTTCACCTATAGCAGTGTCTGACCCTTGGCGAATCAAACAGCTCTGCGGATTTGCTCATCTCTGGTTAAGGCAGAATTTGTAGCAGAAGGGTTAGTGATCAGAGGTTTAGGAGCTTAGAGGTTAGGTATAAGCAAGTAGTGACTGGGCTAAGTTTAAAGCATAACACCCCATAATAAATTCACAACCCGTGAACTGCCCCTCCCGTCTACGTTCTATAAATGCTGACAGCCCGACACTACACGGGGTACACATAGTAAGGGTCTCGACACAGCCTATGGGTTTTTTATATAACCACGACTAGAAAAACAAAAGAAAATCTCTCAGCATGCTCTAAAAAAAATTCTGTAGCCTAATGAGATTTTAATAAAAAGTCTAGCGGATCCAGGATTCACCCAAACCGGTTCTTCACCATTCTTCGAATTCCCAGCACTGGCATCTTCAGTGTGGGAAGCCGACTGTGACAGCTTGCAATTTATCGTAGTATTATTAATATTATTATACAGGGACTTATATAGCTCTAACAGTTTGCGCGGTACTTTACAAAAGTTAAGGTAGACATTACAGTTACAATGCAAAAATTATGAGTGCAAGCGCTAATTAGTATCTAATAAGAACCGTAATACAATATAATACTCAACTCCCCAAAATAAAATCCTAGATACGCAATACATATACAGTGTCATGCATGTATTCCCTCATGGGGAATATCTCGTGCAAAAACGTGAAAATAAAGTAATACAAATACTATACATAACATATATACTAAATAATAAACAGTGCCACACAAAATGTTTGCACAAAGGAATAGAACGATACTGATGAAGATCACGAAGTGGGGGTGACGCAACTAGTCGTACGTGGGGAGAGCTTCCCGGTAATCGCGGTGACGTCATTTCCACCGGCGTGGGGTCCATATTGGAACGAACCCTGTGTATTACCCATGCAGAACACAACCCATAGCATGTGGGTAGGAGGCTGGAAGATTCATCGTTTGTGAGTGGAAATCTACTTTTTATACCTACTACCAATAAAATTACTGGTTGCCAAACTATGGAGGTCTCCCCCCCCCCCCCACCCCCCCCCCCCCCCCCCACCCTTCTGCTTGTGTCTTACTATGACCCTGGGAGGAGCTGGCTGCTAAACTGGTGGACGCTGAAGGAGAAGATATTTTTCTAGAGAGTGAATCCATACTGATAGGATCGTGTGATCCCTGAAAGCGTGCTGGCTCCCTTGGGTCCTAAGGAAGAGGTGAGGGGGCATTTTGGCTGTTAAGGATTGTCACGTGTGCATCACGTACACCTGCACATAATTTTGCATGAAGAGTGGAGTAGTGAAGTTCATCATTAAGCACAAGGCATCATCAGTAAATTATTATTATTAACTTTGGACGTTTCTCGTATTTTGAACTATCGTTTATTCCTTTGTGCAATATTTTGTGTGGCACCGTTTATTATTAGTATATATGTTATTTATAGTAATATATTACTTTATTTTCACGTTTTTGCACGGATAATTCCCCATGAGGGAATACATGCATGACACAGTATATGTATTGAAGTATCTTGGATTTATTTTGGGATTGAGTAATATATTGTATTACGGTTACATCTTAGATACTAATTAGCGCTGCACTCATAAGATTTTGCACTGTTTTATGACACTTATTTTGGGTATAAGCTTAGTGTTCGATGCAGCTGATGGTTATAGGGTAGGAGTCCTTGTGATCGCAGTAGGGTTTTTTGTAATTACAAGTTTACAATACTATTTGGTACAAGAGGAAACCAGAGGGCCCTGCTTGTTAGCAGCTTACAAATCTAGGAGGAAGGGTTGAAGTGATACAAAAGGTAATAGCTGTGGGGGATGAAGCTGATGGAGGAAATAAATGACAGCTTACTAAGCAGAAGCAGGAATAGCGGCTTCTTTAACCTACCCTAGGCGGTATGATTATTTCAGTTTTTTGGGTGCTGTAAGCGGCACCATTATTTTTGCATGGAAATTTGGCGTTTTATTATTGTAGGCCTGTAATTCTTAGGAATAACTCACTGAAATCTGTCTGAACAAGAGTCTAGTAAACATCCCGGGTAAGGACAAAACTTGAAACACGAAATCGTAAATTATAATTTAATAAATTAATCAATAAAAAATAATACTATAATAATAGTAAATTTAATTCAAATAATGTAAATCAAACCAAAAACACTGAAATGTGAAATATAGCGCCAAGTTTGCACATCACTGAGCACAGAGTCGCAAAATTGTTTTTCAGTGTCTGATGACGAATTTCCCCACGAATCATTATCACCTCAATTCTGCAAGTGGTTCTGATTTACTATCACTGTTCTCTTAGCTGGTCTAAAACCGCTTTTGACCTAAAGGGACGCTTTTTGGACGCCATGGACATTTCTCAGATTTCCAGGCAGAAAGAAACAGTAAAAATGCAGGCAGGGCACAGGACAAAGCACTAGGGACAAAATATATGTGAAATGCTTTGATACAGTAATGTTTTACTATGTGATTTTAGTAAATGTCACTTTTTGTCATTTTCAAATTTCCCGCCGGTTCTGTCCCCATACGTCCCGACGCTCTCAGGGGACGGAACCCAGAAGACAGATGCCGCATCCACCGATTACATTGTCGGGGACACTGCAGGATGGACATCGCGGAGCGCAGAGACAAGGTAAGTGATCGAGGGATCACGGAGCAGCGCCGCATGGTAATCCTGAGTGTAAGCTCGGGTTACGGTTTACCGCTTGTGGTACTGAAACTTTACCCCGAGCTACACTCAGGAATACTGCCAGGGAGGTTAAAGAGAAAGGTTTTCAGGGATCATCTAAAAATGGATAGCTGGACAGACTGGGGTAAGGAGTCCATAGGATGGGAGAAAATAAGGGAGAAGGTCCTGGAGGCGAGCATGGGATGAGGTGACACGGGAACTAGAGAGCAGAAGTCTAGGGAGGATCGAAGAGAGCAGTTTGGTTGATATTTTGAGACTAGGTTGGTGATGTAGCTGGGGGCAGGAGTTGTGGATGGCTTTGTAAAGTTTGTTGTTAGTATTTTGAGAATTTATTCATATTCTGGAGGTGTTGCAGAGGTTTGAGGGCAGCCTGATTTGGACAGGGATTAGGTATGTGGGGCCTGATAAGGAAAGTTTAGAATCCATGTTACACCTAGCACCCTGGCATGCAGGATAGAGTTGATAGGGGGTGCCTATTGATCCTGATCAAGAACTCAGGGTAAGAGCATGTGGATGGAGGAAATAATTATTGAACTCAGTTTTGGATAGATTGAGTTTTTAGGAAGTGGGTGAGATAACCATTCAAAAATGATCAGTATTAGTAAATCGGTGATATTTGAGGATACTGATGGGGTGAGCTGAGGAGTAAAGAGGAGTGGAGTATGGGTTGTACCTCAAAGCATAAGAATATGGTAATGGAAACCATGGGAAGACTATCAGCTGAACCCAAGGAAGAAAATAGATCGAGACAGTAGAGGTCCAAGGACAGAACCTTGGCCGGGACCATGACAGGTAAGAGGAGTAGAGAAAAAGGAAGGAAGTAGAGTTCGAAAGTTCACTGAAGGCGCAGTGAATAGGTAAGATTCGAACACACAGAAGTACAATCACGTAGACCAAGTAAATTAGATTTTTTTTGGGGGAGGAGGGTGGTCAACTGTGTCAAAGGGCAGCGGAGAGGTCCAAGGTAAGAGTACGAAATAGTGACCATTGGTTTTAGCAGTAGTATGGTCCGTTTGAGAGTTTTAGGAGAGCAGTTTTTCTGTCAAGTGTAGTGGCGAAATCCAGACAGAATGGGATCAAGAAGGTTAATCTCAATAAGGTGTCATCTCACCGGATGGTAGTTCAAGGAGTTTGGAGGCAAAAGGGAATAAGGAGACGGTCTTAGGTTGCTGAATTGGCGGGGTCCAGTGAGGCCTTTTTAAGTATGGGGGTGACTAGCGCATGTTTTAGAGAGTTGGGAAAAGATGCCAGTAGAGAAGGAGAGATTAAAGATATGAGTTAAAGAATGAAGGATAGAGCAAGAGTGGTGACTGTAGTATTTGCGAGGGAACAGGGTCCAGTGGTTAGGTGGGCTTTAGAAAAATGTTTACCAACCTCCTCTATAGTAGCTGGGTTAAACAAGGAAGTATAGATTGTGCAGGTGACAAGGAGTGTAGGGTGAGGGAGATATCTGTGCCATGGAGATCTCGTCATGAATTGTATCAATCTTATTTTTGAAGTGATTAGCAATCTCCTGGGCAGTGAGTGAGTTAGTGGGTGGAGTAAAAAAGATGAAGTAGAGAGTTAAAGTAGAAAAGAGATTGACAGGATTGCGTGAGAGGGTGTTGATGAGAATGATAAAATAGGTCTGTTAGGCAGTGTGTGAGACAAGAATTGTATTTTTAGAAGGGCAGATTTATATAGGTCGAAGTCTCTGGTAGGTCTTAGATTTACGCCATATACCTCAAGTGCAAGGCTAACGTTTTTTGAGACATCTGGTATTGTCTGTTTGCTAGGCTGCAGCAGTCGAGGCCTTATTCTGTGTGTAGTGAGGGGGCAATGTGTCTATGGTGGATGACAGTGAACTGTTGTATACAGAAGTGGCCAGGTTGGGGCAAGACAGGCTGAGATTTTATCATAGAGACAATCTTGACGAAAATGACGAAAAGGGTTAAGATAGCAAAGGTTTCTACAGTAACTGTTCAGTAGTTTGGAAGACAAGGAGAGGAAGCCAAGGAGAGAGTGAAGCTAATAAGGGAGTGATCAGAGAAAGAAAAAGAAACTTGTGAGGTTGCAAGGAATGCATACTGTAGATAGGAGAATACAAGGTCAAGGCAGTAACCACTAGACTGAGTAGAAGCATGTGTTCAGTGTTTTAGGTCAAAGAAGTGGTTAGGCCTCAGAGGTTTAGAGGTAGCAGGAGTGTTAAGATTAACAGGGATTTGAAGTCATCAAGAATGATTGGGGAATTTTTTACGAAGAGAGAAAGTAAGGCAGATAGGCAGAGAAGTCATCAAGGAAGCTTGATACTGGGCCAGGGGCCAGATAGAT
>CATNWA010004180.1:0-15869 GCA_951230385.1 Staurois parvus
AAATGAAAAGCCAGAAAATCGCAGAGGTTGAACCGGGCCTAATAAGAGGTCTTTTATATGCTGAAAAAAAAACAAACTTCTGAAAAAGGGCCGCATTTTTTAACCCGTGTGCCTGGGGCCCCTAGTTTACACTGCCCTAGTTAGAATTTCTGGTTGAATGTTTTTTTTTTTTTTTTTGCTGTGGCGGGGATCAAGCTTTGTTTATATTCTAGAACATGAAACGCATGCATTTAACCCTCGACTGCCAAACAAACACCTTGGAGAAAGGCTTCAGGAGACGGGTCACACGGTGGAGTCTGGCAGAAAGGAATAAAAAAGCATTACCCCTTTTCTACCTGTACCCCGAGACACCCCTGAGCATTAAACCCCTTTGGGGTGTTTGGGGCCCACTTTACGAAAACGTTCATGCCTGGATTGGGGGTTTTCAGCTCACAGGGACTCCCCAAACCACCTATGGGTAAACGTTTACTTTTTTTTAGGAGTGTTTTTTGCAGCCTTACAACCCCCGTTTTTTAATTTTTTTTTTTTGGAAGGGGCGGGGAGAGAGAATATGAAAAAAACCCTTTTTCGAGAGCTTCACATTGCAACAAAATGCCATCAAAAAAGCATTTGCAGGGTCCCTGTATTCAATGAATTGAGGCTTCTCCATGCTTTGCAATTCCCAAACCCCAAACCCAACATTATAAAACAAAGTGCAGCACTGAAATTTAAGGTACAAAGGAAAATAGTCCGTGAATGATATACTTTTAGTGATCCACGAATATATCCAAATCCCGGGATACCCAAATTAAAAACAGGAAAAAGGGTTAAAAATGCCACTCCCCGGGACACGCAGGAAAATGCCAAAAAACAATACCATTTGGGAACCCTTTATGGAGTGAAAAAGATGAGCTTCCACTAGGGACTTCCCTGGGAGAATGTATTGTAGGTCATTCTGTCCTTAGTTCCCTTGCAGCAAGCTCTTGTTCTGTTCTCAGGGCTCCCTGGCCCCATGTTGATCGTGTCCTGTAACATCCCTCCGCCCACTCAGGTGCAGCTATGACCCCCATCTCAGTGCCCCGATGAAGTGGGTCGTTGTACTGTGAATACATCCCTGTACCTGGCAAACATGATGGATCGCACCCCTCACATACATTAGAATCCGAACCCAGATAGGGGTCTACCTGTACATGTACACCCCTCAACTGTGGCGCTTCTTTTTGATCAAGACTCTACCTATAAGACCACCATAATCGCTGAAGATCACATAATGTAATAAAGCTCAGGATACCTGTAGTGTGAGATCCACCCGTTACCCCCAGAGGGGACGAGCATTGGATCCAGGCTGAGAAGCTATACCATCCTTACACCGTTTCAATACCGGTGCAATTTTACACCTGTTCACAGCCCACGGCCATTTTCAGGTTTCTCAGCGCTCCTACAGCTTGGAATACAATTGCGCGTTCATACACAACATTGTACCCAATATGAACAATTTCGTAGCATTGTTCTCACACAACTAGAGCTTTCTTTTGGTGGTATTTAAAATCACCGTCTGGGTATATTTATTTGTTGTTGGCTAAATATAACAAAAAAAAGACCAGTAAATTTTTGAAAAAAAAACTCATTTCTTTGTTTCTGTTAGCTAAAAGTTTACAAATAATAATTTTTGTATTCTTCATTTAAATTTAGGCCGAGTGTTTTATTTCTGCTACATGAGTCTTTGATCAAAGGTAACCTCCAAATTATGTCCGATTGGTATTTTTTAGTATTTTAAGAAAAGTTATAGAGTTCACAAACTATGGTATGTGATATGAATATTGATCAATCCTGATAGTACTGACAGCCAATCTAATTTCTTGAGGTCCAAGAATGTCAGAACAGTACAGATATCCCCCAAAATGACCCCTTTTTTGCAGAATAGATAGTCCGACGTACATTTCATAAGAGAGGCATGGCGAGTTTTTTTTGAAGTTGTATTTTTTGTCATAATTTTTTTCGGAAAATGAAAAAAATTAAAAACATTATTTTCACAGTTTTTTTTTTACATACTGTCACCAGTGCAGTACAGCGTCATCATATAACTGCATGGGCGAGTGAACAGGGGACACTCACTGGTGACAGTATGAAAAAAAATATATATAAATTTTTTTTATTTTTTTTAGTTTTTTATTATATTTATAATTTTTTTATTACATTTTTTTTAAGATTTTTTTTTCATCAAATTTTACTATGACCAAAGTAGTACAATGTTACCCATAGTAACATTGTACTACTTTGGGGAAGTGATCAGTATTTTTTTTTTTTTTTTTTTTTTTACACAATTTGCTTATAGCAAAGAATTACTTTTTACCTGAATGAAATCGATTCATTCAGCTTTTTTTTTTTTTTTTTTTTTTGTGCTTAACTGTGATTTGGCCACAGCTAATCACATGACATGTGCATGTGATTAGCTGTGACCATTCACAGCTAGGGCACTAGTATACAATGGATGGCATCATGAATGAAGCCATCCATTGTATACAACTGTCATGTGACCTGCTGTGATTGGTCACAGCAGGTCACATGGTACCAGCAACAGGAGCCGGTACTCCGGATCTGTCATCGGCCATGTCCGAGGTACATGGCCGGTGATCCTAAATCTACGTATGAAGACTGAACAAAGACCCCCCCACTAACCAAAGGTCCTCTAAACCACAACCTGGGTCGCAGGATACTCGTACCGGCCTTTATCCCCTCAGCTTCTTTTTACTGCATACAATGCAGGGCCACTGAGTAGATTCTCTACTTCCTTCATAACATGCACTGTGAGGGGTCATCATATACTAGAAAAGACTGTAAACCTTGGGGCTCAATCACATAGGCGCTCGTCAAGTAACATCTGTTTACTTTATGTACTAGTTCTGAGCTGTTTGCTGTATGGACTCACCAGCACAGCCAAGTTGAAAGGTGAACGCACCCGGACGCACAGGAGCTGCACCTGGCCCTTCATACCTGTCAAACTGCGCAAGTCCATACAGCCAATGTGTGGCCATTCACTTTGTATGGGGTGCCTGCACACAGCGCAGCACTGGGGCAGGAAACCTAAGAAATGCCTCTTCTTGCTGTATGGAGCTGAGTGCCCATGTGAATGAGCCCTTAAAGTAAATCTAAGACAAAACTTTCTTTTTTCACTTTAGATAGAGTAAGGGAAGGTTAGAACACCTGTCAGGTTGTTTTTCTGCCATTTGTGTCCCATAGGGAGATTTCCCTTCACTTCCAGTCCCATAGCCAATACCCGAAGTGAGAGAAAATCTCTCAAAAGTGAGGAAAAACCGGGGTGTCACTAGAACTAGTGCCCTTATTGGAAGATTTCTCCTCTCTTCCTGCTTTGGTGTCAACCCAACATTCGGGATTTTCTTGTATTTTCACTTTCAATGATAACGGATGAAAATGATAGACAGTATAGAGTCAATCTCCCTAAGCTGATTCACATCGGTGTGACTTGTCATGCGATCTGACAGTTTCAAATCGCATGACAAGTCGCATTCTATTGTCAGCAAGAGAATCGTTGAAATCAACGTGTCTCTGACTTTGCAGTTCTGCACAGATTTTCAAAAAAAGGTTTCTGCACTATTTTTTGCAATTTCATTTGCGACCTGCATAGAGATCACACAGATGTCAGCCAAGTCACGCCTGAAATCACACGGACAAGCGGCTTTGAAATTGTGCGACTTCAAGTGAAGTCGCACACGATTTCAAATTCGGATCCAGTGTGAAACAAGGCAAAATGGGGGCACAGATCTAATCCGTTTCTACTCCACTCTACTCAAAAAAATTGTCTTTATTTATACTTTATGGCTGCATTTACACCTGAGCCAAACATATTTCAAGCGATTTGCCAGTAATTTCTCTGTGTTTTGTCGCACATATACATGTTTTTTGTAAGCATTATTCATGTGTTTTGCAAGTGTTTTGTAAGCTTCAGGTGGAAGAGGAGCCTAGCTGAAAAAATGCTCATATAACTGCGCATAAATGCTTGTCTTGCACGTACTCAGATGCGGCTATTGAATTCCATGAGACTAAATATCCACCAATCTACCCAAAAGCAGCTCCTGCATTTCATTCAACAACAGGAAACACACTTCAAGCGATAGAGTTTACTAATATGAACTAATGTGAGCAGGTACAATTTAAATAAATGGATTTCTACTTGTTGAGCGTTGTCACATGTAGGTATAAACGCGACAAAAACACTGAAATATGAATGGGGTCTTAATAAAATACATAAAAAAGAAGGAACATATAAAAAAAACAATTGGTTGTTTAGGATCCTTCTTTAACCACTTAAGCATCAGAAGATTTTACCCCCTTCATGACCAGGCCATTTTTTGCTATTCGGCACTGTGCTACTTTGGCAATTGCGCAATCATGCAACCCTGGACAAATGCAAATCACTTTTTCACACCCAGACCTTTTTTGTATTTGATCACCACTGCATTTATGTCTCTGAAATTTTACAAAACCAAGGCAAAGTCGCAGATTTAGAAATTGCCCTGTTTTGAAGTGGCTAGAGTGGATTTCAATGAATTCAATGGGCGGCGTGAAACAAACAAATGTCATACTGAAAACTATCAGGACTATGCTTAGCCTTTTTTTTACCTGGCAGCAGGGAAAAAAAAAAGAATTAATGATAAAGATTTGTGTAATTAAAATGAGGGAGTGATGGCAGTTTAGAAATCATGTCCTATTTTTCAGTTTCACATTATACCGTTTGTGCCCAGTTTCAATGCTCCACACCTAATTTATTCCATCTGGGAAAATTCTTTCACCATCTATTCTGATATTCAACCAGTCACAAATAATAGCATGCACAATCGGAGAAACATTCCTCAATTTCGTATTTTACTGCGCAGTGGGAAAAAATGTGGGTGTCCACTTCTAGTTACGATGTGTGATAACCCTCCGTTTGGCTATAATAATGAAAAAAAATATAGTTTTGCCTACAGTTAACAGGAATTTATGCAATAGAATACACCTTCTATCACTTAATAAATGGTTCTACTTGTTGAGCGTTGTCACATGTAGGTATAAACGCGACAAAAACACTGAAATATGAATGGGGTCTTAATAAGGAATACAAAAAAAAAGAAGGAACATATAAAAACAATTGGTTGTTTAGGATCCTTCTTTAACCACTTAAGCATCAGAAGATTTTACCCCTTTCATAACCAGGCTTTTTTGCTATTCGGCACTGTGTTACTTTGGCAATTGCGCAATCATGCAACCCTGGACCCAAATGCAATTTTTGTCACTTTTTCACACAACTAGATATTTCTTTTAATGGTATTTGATCACCACTGCATTTTTTTATTATAAAAACAAAAAATGAACTGAAAATTTTGAAAACATTTTTTTTTTACTTTCTGCACTAAAAAAAGAACCAATAATAAACAAAAATGTAATTAACTTGCAGGGATAAACCCACTAGTTTCACACTTATACCGTAAGTGCCCAGGGCTCATATGCTCCACACCTAATTTAAGCCATCTATAAAATTCATACGAATCTATTCCAATATCTGAGACCAGTCACCTATATACATGCACAAATGAGCAAACATTCTCAATTGCTCTCTTACCCTACGGCAGTGGAAAAAAAATGTGGGTGTCCACTTCTAAAGTCTCACGATGTGTGATGCAGAGAGAGACTGCCTACAAGATGCTCCTATTCGGCGAAAAGAGCTGGAAGTTCGTCATTTTCCAGAAGTGGGCACATGGGTACCTGTCAATACCAGATACCGGCTCCCCCCAAAAGGTGCCAAATGTGGCAACGGAGGCGGGGGAGGCAGATAAGTGGAACTTCCAGTTTGGGGTGGAACTCCACTTTAAAGTATAACTAAAGGCAAAACTTTTTTTTTTTTTCTAGTTTTGGATAGAATGGAGAGAAATTAGAACCCCTGTCAGTTTTTATTGCTCTGTGTGCCCCTGTAAATGAGATTCTCCCTCTCTTATTTGTCCTATTTACAATTTTTTATTGAAAGTGAAGGTAAAACAAAATTCAAAATTTTGGGTTGCCCCAGAAAAGCAATAGAGGGAAATTCTTCCAATGGGGATCTGGGGGTCCCTGAGGAATTCCCTTAATTTTCTGGGATTTGTTCTCACTTCCTGTTTGGTTATGGAACAGGAAATAAAGGGAAATCATTGCAATGGGACAAAGCGAAAAAAAAAAAAAAAAAAAAAATCTGACAGGTGTTATAACCCTCCGTTACTCTATCCAAAATGAAAAAAAAAAAAGTTTTGCCTACAGTTCTCCTTTAATTGTACCTAAGCAATATCCTGAAAAATACACCTTCTATCTTAATTACCTTCTGAAAAATAGCTGTGCGCTTATTGGTATGTGAGTGTGCCTAGGCACTCCTTTACTTACTGCTTCACATCTGTATATCTGCAGTGCAAGATCTAAGGCACTGCTGCCTATGACTACAAGATCTCAGGAGATTTCAAGTGATTTTGGTGCTGCCTCTATAGTGCTGCTCAGCCAGTTCTCCATGCTGGAGGCTGTAACATCACATAAGCAAAGCCCTGCCCCTACCAAATGGCCACCTCCCACATTAGTGCCATTCAGTGCATTTTATTAGCATCACTGTCTTAGTGTCATTGGTCATATTAGTGTCAGTTACTTAATGTCAAAATGCCCGCCATACTATCACAGTCCCACTAATTTGCTGATCGCCGCCATTACTAGTAAAAAAAAATAATAAAAACAAAAAAAATTCCAGTATATATACCATCATTTGTAGACACTATAATTTTCACGCAGCCCAATTAACATACATTTAATTTACCAAAGACATGTGGCAGATTACATTTTTGCTACCTAAATTCATGACAAAGGTGTATTCTTTTTTTTTATGGGATATGTTTTATAGCAAAAAGTAAAAAAATTATTTTTGTTTTTTCAAAATTTTTGTTTTTTTTTTCGTTTATAGCGCAAAAAAAAAAAACCAGTGGTGATCAAATACCACCAAATGAAAGCTGTAGTTGTGGTAAAAAAATAATAAATAAATTAAATTTCATTTGTGTACAGTGAGGCATGACCGTGCAAATTGTCAGTCAAAGCTGGCCTTGGCCTTGGTCATGAAAGGGGGTAAATCTTCTGGAGGACAAGTGGATATTCTAGCCAGCATTTGTGAGCACCAGACAGCATAAAAACTGGGTAAATTATAAAGAAAAAATTTTCTTTTATTTGTAATATAAAAATAGTTTTAATTTTTCAATGTCCTGTAAAATAATAGGCACCACAGGGCCGTGCAATACCTAGATTTCCCCATCCTTGCAAACACAATTTTAAAGCAGAACTAAAGTTCACAGACTATTCATCTCCATTCCTGCAATGGGGCCATTAGATACAAAATGAATTGGCTCAAATCGCATTGCACCTGTAGGGAAATCACATGTGATTCGGACAAAAATCCCACTACATTCCTTTTCAAACCACGTGTGCAATTCTTTGCCCTTAATGCGATTTGAGCCCTTAATCTTGTATAGGCTCAAATCACACCGTAAAAAGAAGTATCGGTTTTAGGTATTGGAGCATTTTCATGAGTACAAGTACTTGTGCAAATGCTTAGTATCGGCACCGATATCAATATTGGTGCAACTGAAGGAAGACCGAGGGCTGGGCCCACAGATTCAGAGGGTACACGATGCCACACAGACACAGACAGCGGTTCTTTTAAAACAATTACGTTTACTGAACAGTTATAGTGATCATGTAGTTGAGCATACGTAAACAGAATGATAACAGTGCATAACCATACAGTAAGAATAATACTGTCTAACACTAACCCCGTACTTGCGGACTTTTCCCCAATGTCCAGAAAGCAGCCTGGCTGCGCCTGAATGTTCCTGAGCAAGATATAACATTGGGGTGCACCCTAAGTATTGCGCAATACTATTTGTAATCCAAAGGAAAGTGAAGTGTGTCTCTTGTAACTTTCTGGTATATCCAAAATGTCACTGACCACGTGTGGTGCGATGTGCTGCGGCAAAGCCGCACTTACGTTTCCCTGGCAGGCTCTTGGTGCTTTCTCCTGACCCACTCCGGAACCGGACCATACAGTCACTCGTTTCCTGGTCTCGTTGTGAATCTTCCTTAGGTGCCCTCGCCAGATTCCACTGTGAGCCGTAAATCCTCTTCCAGGCCCCACACAGATTCTCCAGACGTCCTCAGCATCCAACAGCCAGACCCAGACTCCACTTCCTCCTCAGCACAGGAACTCCTCCCCTTCCCATAGAGTTTGTGATGCAGTAAGTCATTTCTTAATTGCAGCCTCAAACCTGCATTTACAGTTCACTATGACCCTTCTGAGGGTCCTACTCGGCCCCTAAATTAGTATTCATTAAACTTTATAGGGTAAATAAGCATTTATCTTGTCTTAGCAAAAGTCACTACAAAATCGATTCTTGTATTTTGCTGCCATCTACTGACCAAAGAGCATATTGCAGTTTAACATTACACACCAGTATTAATCCATGCGTCACACCCTTACACAACCCTAAATATAATGCTTGAAAAATGCCCAATTAAAAACTTCTGTATAAACACTTCCATGAGATTACTGGGTGTGAATGGAGGCTAAATCACACTGCAAAGCAGGAAGAAGACTCTGCGTAGGTAATGAACAAATATGACTGCCCCCTTGTTCATATCAAATGTTAAATTAGACATAAAAGCAATGTTTTTCAATTTCTCTCACCAACACACACTGAAAAATATTTTTTTTCTCTTGTGTGTCTAAAAACTGTAATAAACTGACTATAAATTCTCCTTAACCTGTTGCCACCTGCATAACACATACAATATTTGCAGCGGCTAAAGGGTGGTCTTTAACCTCCCTGGCGGTCTAATTATGTCAATATTTTTGAATGTCAAAGCGGTACATTGTTTTTGCATGCAAATTTGTTGTTTTATATTGTAGGCCTGTAATTCTTAGGAATAACTCACTTAAATCTGTCCAAACAAGAGTCTAATAATTATCCTGATAAAGTTTGAAACACGAAATCATAAATTATAATACAATAAATAATTATAAATAATATAAAAAAATTATATAATAATACATTTAATTCAATAATGTAATCAAACCAAAAACACTGAAATTTGAGATAGAGCACCAAGTTCGCACATCACTGAGCTCAGTCGCAGAATCGTTTTCAGTGTCTGATGAGGAATTTCCCCATGAATCATTATCGCTCAATTCTGCAAGTGATTCTAAGTCATTATCACTTTTGACCTAAGCTGGTCTAAAACGCTTTTGACCTTTGATGCTTTTTGGATGCCATGGACATTCTCAAGTTTCCAGGCAGAAAGAACAGTAAAAGTGCAGACAGGGCACAGGACAAAGCACTAGGGACAAAACTGAGGTGAAATGGTTTGATACAGTAATGTAATCCTAACAGATTACAATCTATCGTGTGTATGTCATGTTTTTACTTTTTTGAATCTCCCGCCGGTTCCGCCCCCCTACATCCCGACACTTGCAGGGAAGGGAACCCGGAAGACGGATGCCAGCATTGGCAGGAGGACAAGGTAAGGATCGGGGGATCGCAGGACAAGGTAAGGATCGGGGGATCACAGGACAAGGACTACAGTGTAATCCAAAGTGTGGCTCGGGGTTACCACTTTTGGTACTATAAATTAACCCCGAGCCAAACTCAGGATTACCGCCAGGGAGGTTAATGTCCACTCTCCTTACATATGCATCGCTGGGTGGCCAATGCTTCTGTGCTGAAAGATCAATCCCAGCACAGAGACCAAGCTGTCAAAGACATTTCCCACTAACGATCAGTAACTGGTCGGGACCGGCTCTCGATCATGTGACCACTGTGACAGCCTATCACACTAGTCACATGGTCACCTATCCTCCCTGCACCCAAGGCATTCAGAAACTTTTAAAGGGACAACGAAACGGGAGGGAAGAGGTTAATGGAAATGTTTTCATTACATATCATAATAATACATAATATGTCACTTTTGTATGCAGTACATGATCGCACAGTTTAATCTGTTCCTTGGATCATAGTAAATTGTTTCAGTGCAGATTTTATCTGTTTATTGTCACCTGCATTTAGTACGGCTTTGTCAATTTTGTGCATACATAAATTAGCAGGTAACACAGATATTACACAGCTCTAGGGGGAGATTTACTAAAACTGGGCCCCGCACAGAATCTGGTGTATCTGTACATAGTAACCAATCAGCTTCTAACTTCAGCTTGTTCATTTAAGCCTGGAAAAAGAAACCTGGAAGCTGACTGGATACTATGCACAGCTGCACCAGATTCTGTGCCAGCCTAAGGCCCCGTTTTTTTAGTAAATCTCCCCCTAAGCATCTGGCTGCCAATGTTTTCCTCTAGATTCCCCATTGGGAGTATTGGATCGACAACCACTTTGCCTGAATTAAGAGCTGACTCGTGTATTCCACTGAATCAAACGCGGTTTATTTTTACCCCTAGTAATAATAAAAAAAGACAGAGGTATACTGAAAGAACAACTACACTGTGCAATTAAAATGATACTGCAGCTTTGCTCTAGAGAAAATAAATGAAATCACAAAAGCTTCCTCCTACTAAATCTTTGTTTTTAGATACAGTATGTTTTATTTGATCATTTTATAGTATTTTACCTATAGTAGCAGCTGATTCTGGTGTTTTTGTAGTTAGAGCTGAATTCCAAGTACGGGTATTTTACGTCAGCTCATATCAATGTAACTATGTATATGCCTTACCTGGCCGATGACCCTGGACTGGAAATCTCTATAGTAGGCATCATTGCTCCAGTGATCTCCACTCCAATGCTGAGCACCTGCCAAGCTGGAGCATGCTGGAGTGTGGGAGGAAAACCGGAGTACCCGGAGAAAACCCAAGCAGGCACAGGGAGGACATTATATTTGTACCATTCTGTTATGACCTTCAGTTGAACCACTTGAGCTCCAGAAGGTTTCACCTTCTTCATGACCAGGGCATTTTTTGCTATTTAGCAATAAACTGCGCTACTTTAACTGGCAATTGTGCGGACATGCAACACTGTACCCAAATAAAATTTATATAATTTTTCTCACACAAATAGAGCTTTCTGTTGGTGGTATTACATCACAACTGGGTTTCTTATTTTTTATTATATAAACAAAAAAGACAGAGAATTTTGAAAAAAAAAATATTTATCACATGCTGTTATAAAACATATCCAAGAAAAAAAATCAAAAACTCAAATTTCTTCATAAATTTAGGCCAAAATGTATTCTGCTACATGTCTTTGTTAAAACATCCTAATAAGTGCTTATTTCTTTGTTTGTGTCTACAAATATATATGTTTGAACATTGATCAATTCTGATGTATTATTTTGTACGGTTCAGCAATTGGGGTAGCAAAATTTGCCTGGTGAGGAGGCCAGCTGACGGATGCCTTTAAACATTTCTTTAGTCCTCAGCACCTAGGGCTGTTAGGTTTAAGCACCCATCAGCAGCGTCTCTATCATATGGTGCAGGATTATCTAGTGGCAAGAGCAGACTTGGAAACATTTTCAACTAAGGATCCATTGGGTTACTTAAGGATGGATCACTGGCCAGAAGTTGCTCAATATGCAATTGGCTACTGGCCTGTCCTGCAACCAGCATGCTTTCCGAACTGCTGCTGGAGGTTTTGTGATGAATAAAAGGGTGCATCTGTCCACAGATTCCGTTGACCAGCTGACATTTATCAAAATGAATCAGTCCTGGATAAACAGCAGCTATCAAGCCCCTGATGCAGATATAACTGATTTAACTTTGTTAGAGATCCAGGATCCCTTGAAGACTTCCTATCCTATTCCTGATTATGCTAGCTTACAACACCCAAAGCCCAATTTTTATGCACTTGTTTTGACAAGAGCATCTAATTTTATTTTTTAAAAAATGTTAACAGCAGGGCCCATTTCTGCGCTCACAAAGAGTACGTTTTCAGGCACCACCAACACCCAAGGTCCAATTTTTCCGCACCTGATTGACAGATGCATATAATTTGAATTTGTTGAGCAGGGTCCAATCCTGCACTGATCAAGAATGACTCTGAAGGTTACGGAGTGAAGGCAGCACCAACTGTTCACCCACCAAACCCCCCACAATGTATTGTGTTCTCACAGTGCACAGTCACCACCGCACACTTTTGCTTATACTGCTGCCTTATGCAGTGTGTTGCTGGACACTGCCAAAGACAGAGGTGAGAATACTCTCCCCAAAATAAAAACAAAAATACATTAAAAAAAAAAAAAAAAGAAACTTTGTGGGTCCCCCTACCCTTCCCCAATCCATACCAGGCCCTTAAGTTCTGGTAAAAAGGTTAGGAGGGACCTGGCAGTAATAAAATTCAAATAAAGTGCATGATATTCCCCCCAAAAGTCATACCAGGGCCTTTAGACCTGGTAGGACTTTTAAGGGGAACCCCACCATCAGAAAATGGAGGGGTATGGGGTTCCCCCTAAATTCCTACCAAAGCACAGGCCTGGCAGGAAAGGGGGAGACGGGGACGATGGGGACAAGGGCCTTTTCCCCACAACCCTAGCAGGAGGGGTCATTAGCATCAGGGTACCCTGATGCTGCACCCCTTGTAAATTTGGAAAAAATAGACTGCAGACTTTTGAAAATAGTTAGTTGAACAAAAAAAAAACTGCTTTTGACAAGTCATGTATGTTTTTTTTTTTTTTTTTTTTTTTTAAAAGCCAATACCAGTCAACTGAGTACTCGCCGCAATATTACAGGTCTGACAGTTGCCAATAAGATGTAAACAATTGGACAGAGCTAGTGGTGGCGAGTGGCAGAGGGGTCTGTGGGTGTCCGCTTTTTTTTTTTTTTTTAAAAGGACTTGTCAAAAACAGTTTTGTTTTTTGTTCAATTTAAAGGTGTTTTTCAAAAGATTGGTTTCTTTTTTTTTTTTAACTGAATTTAACCCTTTAATGGTAGGGGTACCCTCTTACTCATTCACAAGGGGAGGGGGCAGCGTCAGGGTGCCCTGTTATTTAAAGGGGTACCCTGATAATGACCATCCCTGCTCTCAGACCCCCCAAACCACCAGGCCAAGTTTGTGGGGAAGAGGCCTTTGTCCCCATGCTGAGGGCAAGTGGCTTGGTAAGCCATGGGGGGAGGCACTTGATGCATATAAGCCTTCAAAATGGACACTTTTGAATTTACAAGTTCAAGTCCCACAGACTTGTATTGAGTTTGAAGTATGTGGTCGAATGTTCAATACTTTCGAATGTTCAACTGCGAACTAAACACGGGGGTGCTTGGGCCCATCACTATTGGACACCATCAGCAGTTTTTCCATAGGCTCTGAAGTGAAAGTCTACCTTTCAAGTTATTTTTAGAGCAAGTGTGCTGACTAATTTCAGGTTGCAATTTTCATCCTTTTTTTATGGCTCTAGTGCCGTCTCTGCGTGCATGTAGGTTGGCCGGATCAGACAACCATTAATCCTAAATTAAAGGTGTTGGCAGAGCTTCTTTCTGTCCATTCAATTCATCACCTTCAATTATTTCAAAGGTCTTTCTTGGAAGCAGACTTTGTGTTGGTGATGCCGCTGGGCCTCACCACTACCTC
This sequence comes from Staurois parvus, assembly GCA_951230385.1. Classification (NCBI taxonomy): domain Eukaryota; kingdom Metazoa; phylum Chordata; class Amphibia; order Anura; family Ranidae; genus Staurois; species Staurois parvus. The sequence continues at coordinate 13,593 of CATNWA010004180.1, forward strand.
CTTGGAAAGCAAAGTACCCCAAATTCAGCACTATGCGGGAGAACATTTTCAGATACACTGCTGCAAGAAGGTGTGACCCAGTGATGACACACAGAAGTTGCTGTAACTGTTTGACACAAATTGACCTTGTCAATTATATTTTCATGTAAGGTTTGCTTGCGTTTTTTTTGTTTTTAATTTGTTCACTGTGTATCTGGTATAAATGCAGCTGTGTGGCTACCATAGGGCACATTTGCCACATCGTAATTGCATGACACTGCAGAATACATAGGGATCTGATTTCTATCCAAAAGCGTTGCGTGATTTTTAAACCTCTTTTTATGTAGTCTGACATGAAAAGATGATTGAGCTCTCCTCATAATGCTATCTTCTGTATTTTGTATATATAGTCTTGTGGTCACTGCACCAGGTAAAGAATATGATAAATTCTAAGTACTGATTTATATCTTTTTTTGTATAGAAAAGCTAGCTGCCATTTGTAATTCTACTTTCGCTATTTCTGCCTCTTTATTTCCACTTCAATACAGATTTAACATTGGCTAGGCAATTCTTCTAGACAAGTCACTTTTAGGCAAAAGTTAGTAAGCCCTTTTTCCTACATTATTATTCGTAAAGGGAATTTATCAGGGTGGGCATGTGGAAGCAGTTAAAGGAGCAATCTCCGGGGTATCCTATTAGCTTTGTGATTTAGTTGCAATAGTGCCTTCCACAGTTTGTCTTGACATGTTCTCGTTATACTCGCTGCATATTTGGAAGAATGCTGAGCCCCAAAATGTTGTAAGTGATCTATAGGTAGAATTAAAACCATCAATTGTGTTTTGTTAGGGTTTTGGGGTTGTACTCGACATGTGAAAAGAATACTTAACTAAAGATGCTGTTTCAGCCATGGGTCCCTCCATTATATGGCATGGCCGATGATCAGCACAGACACAGTGGATAAAACCATGTAGGCTTGTAAAATAAAAACTTCAAATGTTCAATTCAGCGTAAAATCCTGAAGATTCCAATAAACTTATGCACTTACCACAAGAACATACAAACTGAGCGTTGTATGCATGTCATCAGGTGTACCATCAACGGAAAAGGAGGCCTGGTTCCTACTGCGGGCAGCATCCGGTCACCAAGGTAGACACTCAGGGGATGTCAGCACTCACTCTGGGGTCACATCTGGCTCACCGGTAGGTCCAACGGCATCCAGCCTCCTGGTAGGTACTTCTCCTATGATGGTCCACACATTCATGGCTCGCAAAATAATGAGCCACAAGGCAAATTGTATTGATAGTGAAGCACATCTTTATTATATGATTCCAAAGAAAGGAAAAAAACACACATTTGAGCCTGCATCAGCCAGGTTAGCTTACAATTTCCCTGGTGGTTAATGGCTCCCTGGTGGTTAGTGGCGTCAGCTGGGTGAATCCCCTAAAAGGGGACCATTTTGCCTTGTGGCTCGTTATTTTGCTTCTCGGCCTTTTGGCTAAGATCAAGTGTAGTATCTGTTCTTATCAGTGTCCAGTGGGGGTGCTCCCGACCATTCTAGCTTTGCGGGGATGGTTGTTGTATAGTACCCTCACTGGTATTATGGGGGTCCGGAAGGCTAGTACCGGAGGGACAGAAACCGGGGAGCGCCACGAGTTAAGCTGGGGCCCCCCGGGAGTAATTCCTCTGGGAAGACTGGAAAGACCCAGTACCTCCTGATTTGGACGGATCTACCTTGGTCTGGCCAGGGGCTGGGGACGCAAAAAGTCCGCAAACTCAGTGCCCCCTGGGGAAGACGCTCTCAGGGGTGTCACTAGTAACACTTGGGTGTGGGACCCCACGGTGTGAAGATGACACATGGCCACTGTTTTTCACCTCTTTTTGCACAGCGCCCTAAGGACCAGGCCTTTTGGCTAAGTCCAGGGCAATTTTTGCTACGGGCCTCAGGGCCTGGTCTGTGCACGATTCGGCACACGGTACCACTTTTTTATTTTTTCTTTCTCTTATTTATTAAGCACTTACCCACGTTTGTCACTTTTTCTTTGCCTTATGTGTGTGTTTTTCACGGATGGTAGGGTGTGGGTCCTCGGGCCTACCCTGAAGTCTAGGGGGAGGATGTGTGGCCATACGGTTCCTTCCTCCCCTGATCCCTAGAGGACTCTTCTCCGGGAGAGCCCCCTTGCCTAGTACTGAATGTCCGGCTTCGGCTGGGCATAGGGAACGGTGGTCCACCAGGCCTTTTGGCCAGGAGGACCAAGTGGGAACCTTGTCCCCGTCAGGAGCTTCGTGCCCCGGGGGATC